>SKCR01046308.1:0-41619 GCA_019454045.1 Zanthoxylum bungeanum
CGGTTCCCGGCTCATGGGTGAGCTTCCCTATCACCTTCGCATATCTCGTAAGTGTGCTAGCACTTGTGATTTTGCCACAAAACCACACTCTTGCTCCCCTCACTGCTCACGATTTCAAAAACCAGAAAACATAAAATTAAGCCACTTTGGGCGTGAAGAGTAAGATGAAAGAAAGAGAGAATGTTGGTTGAATTTCCAAATTTGTGTAATATATACACTCATATGAATTTCACAAGCATTTCATGTGAATTTGGCTTTATAAAGTCAAACAAATAAAAGCCAACAACCATCCACCAACAACTCACATCAAGTCTTGTCAATCAATCAATCCAATCAATTGTCACATCACTGAAAGTGACATGATTTGATGCTTGATATGACGCTAGATGCGACTACGACTATTTGACGCTGATTTGATTTACCGCACTCGAATTCGAAATGCAAATGCCTCGTAAATTATCTCGGGCTCGGGTTCGCTAATTCTAAATTAACGAATTTACCGTTGCGTTGTAATTAAATGATTACGCCTAGCGAAATCACTATTCACGTTGCTAACGAATTAATTCCAAATTAATTCGTTCGCCCGAATTAAAATCTAATTTTAATTCTGCGTCGAAATCCAATTTCATTTAATATATCAAATATATTAATTTACCGATTAATTCCAAATTAATCGTTATCTCTCTTTAAATGATATTTTATCCCATATGAAATATCTCCGTAATTAATCCCAGATTAATTTTCTCTCTCTTCTAATTAATCCAAGATTAATTTAGAGTGCGAGTTATACGTCATCAGTGAATCTTTGGGAAGCGACCCATGAGATCCCCGGATATGTTGGCAGTAAATTCGGTCGTCGGACTATCCGAACACGTTAGTACCTCGTACTACGTTTATACCGAATTACAAGACAAGGTTGGCCTCTAGCAAAGCGCCATGCCTCCCCAATTCTCCGGAAACATCCTTACAGGAATAAAGGATCTGTATCAGGCGTAGTATACCGTAGTATTGCATATTTCTGTCCAGCATGGATGATCACGTGCTAGGCCTGGGGCTGGAAATGTGTCTGCCCCGTACGAAGCACATGTCGGATGTTGGTGACTAGTCTCTATAATCGGATAAACCTGACCTTGTCATTTTATCCCGATAGCTACAACATTTAAGAGTACTAGTACCGTATCCTACGTGACCATCATCTCCAAATGACTGGAGTGACACTTTCGTCTTGACATCACACCCAACACACTACGATTCTCAATATACCCAATATCGGCGTACACAGAACCGGTTAAAGCCCTGGATGACCTCAACCAAAGTATATTGATTGTCGTATGCATTAGCGGTGCAAGTCTCAAGTTAAGACCAAATACACCTACCCTGATTGCGGACTCCCATAGACACATAGTCATACTACCAATGAGATTCTGCATGGTCTTATCCAGAGCAAAGCTGTTTCCAGTACCATCGGTGAAACACAACCTTCTATTACACTTGCATGAGTATCCTATACCCAAATATATGAGAACTATGCCGTTGTGCTCTCACAAAAGCGCACAAGTGTAATACTAGTCTTTTACGTATTTATCAATGTCCAATCTCGATAATACTCTGACTAGGGATATTTAATGATTTATCCTTCGTGGAGTGATACTGTCTCATATCATTCTCTGTCCAGGAACAAATCATAGGGACCTCTCATCATTTATACATCTAGGTGATCTAATCACAAATGATAAGAGTGCAATATCCTTTGTCACATAGTTAATTTGTACAACAACACAATGATCTGTACAAATAGTGACGCTATGGGTCATAATTGTCCAACAATCGGCGCCTGTTTGAGACCATATAGAGATTTGTTCAACCTGCAACCAATTTCTCCTTGCCTATTTCAGCAAAACCTTCTGGTTGGAGCATAGAAATTTCTTCTTCAAGTTCTCCATGAAGAAATGCAGTTTTCACATCCAAATATTCCTGATGTAGGTCAAAAGTAGCACACATAGGCTGAACTACTTTGACTGTTGTAAGTCGAACCACGGGAGAAAATATCTCGTTGAAATCAATCCATTCTTTTTTAGCATATCATTTCACCACTAATCGTACACGATACCGCTCCACTTGATCATTGCTATCACGCTTGATCTTGTAGACCCATTTATTACCAATGGCTTTTCTTCCACTTGATAATAGTACTAGATCCTATGTATTATTTCTGTGCAAGGCTTCTATTTCTTCTTGCATTGCTGTAATCCACAAAGATGCATTTATATCTCTTGTAGCTTCATGGAAAGTTGATGGCTCTCCATCCTCAGTTAGAAGACAATATGCAGTGTTACTCTCCATAACATACTCTGAGTGCCAACCTGGAGGTCTTCTCTCTCGAGTTGATCGACGGACTTCAGAAGCTTCAAACTCAACTGGTTCTTGTACCTCGTGCTCTGGTGCTACTTCAGAAGAATCTGAATTTTCTCGTTCTGGATTATTTTCCACCAGTACAGTTGTAGTCTTTGTACTTTCTTTTGAAGTGCTATCATTTCCTTCTTTCTGTAGTTGATCTTCTGCAAATATCACATCTCTGCTGATGATGATCTTGTGGATAGTGGGATCCCACAAGCGATACCCCTTTACTCTATCAGCATAACCCAAGAAAATATATTTTCTAGATTTTGGATCTAGCTTTTTTCTTTCTTGAGCATTGTACATCACATACATAGGACAACAAAAAATGTGAAGAAATGAGTAATCAACTGGTTTTTTGCTCCACATCTCCATCGGTGTCTTCAAATCATTGACAATTGATGGAGATCTATTTACAACATAACATGCTGTATGAACTGATTCTGCCCAAAAACACTTTGGTAGACTAGTTGTTCTGAGCATAGCTGTTACTCGATCCATCAATGTTCTATTCATCCTTTCTACCATCTCATTTGAGTGTAAGGTGTAGTAGTCTGCCTTTTGATGCCTTCTTGCTGACAATATGCATCAAAATCCTTGCTGCAATATTCTCCTCAATTATCTATCCTTAAACACTTGATTCTCCCTCAAGTTTCAACTTCAATTTGTGTTTTGAAGTTTTTGAAAACTGGCATCACATCTGACTTGTTTTTGATTGGGTACACCCAACATCTTCTAGAAAAGTCATCAAAAAAAAAGATACAAAATATTTTGCTTCCCCCAGAGATTGAATCGGTGCTTCACAAACATCAGAGTGAATCAACTCTAAAATGGTTTTACTTCGAACACTTGACTTACTGAATTTTAATCTGTTTTGCTTACTTGTAACACAATGCTCACAAAACGATAGACTATCTGCTTTCTAGCCTGGGAGTAGCTTTTGTTCGACGAGAATCTTCATTCCTTGTTCTGACATATGGCATAGTTTCCGGTGTCACAATATAGAAGCTTCCTCTCCAGGATCCAGTGATGTTACTGATGCAGTTGTTTCCTGAATCGAGTCTCCCAAGAGCATATACAAGTTTGCTGAGATCTTTTCAGCTTTCAAGACAGTAAGTGCTCCATTCACCATTTTTAATACCCCGTTTTCAACAACGGTCTTATATCCGAGGTCATCTAACTGTCCAACTGACATAAGATTTTTCTTCATTCCCACAACATGTCGAACATCTTGTACAGTGCGAATAGTACCATCGTACATCTTTATTTTAATGGCTCAAATCCTAATAATTTTCAAGGCATGATCATTGCCTAGAAAAACTGATCCTCCAGAGACAGGTTCATAATGACAGAACCATTCTCTCCTAGAGGTCATGTGCCATGTTGCTGCAGAATCAACCAACCATGCATCACTTAGCTGTTTTCTGCTATCATTGGACATTATTGCTACTTCACTGTAAAGTGCGCCACCTTCTTCAAAAGTACTTGCAAAACATCTCTGAGATTTTGTTGCAACATGAGCTTTTTCTCCACCATTATTCAGATTCCAACAATCTTTCTTGACGTGCCATTTCTTGCCATAGTTGTAGCATTTAACATTCTTCTTACTTTTTGATTTCGATCTGCCACGGTTTTGACTCCCACTTGAGCCACGTTCTGTTGATCTCCCTCTTTTCACCAATGCCTCTACTTGTTGTGAACTAGATGATATGACTTCCTTATTTCAGTGCTGATGAGTGGTAAATCTATCACTATTTCCCACTCATTTAACCTAATATTTTGTATAGTTTCTTGAGCTTTGTGAATATTTTGATGTGTTTTGTGTTATTTTGTAGATAAATAAAGTTTCAGGACATTCTGGAGGTGATTTGGAGCAAAACAGTGAAAATTGGGAAAATGGGCATTTTGGTAATTTGTCTGCGTCGCGACGCCAAGACTCATAGCGTCGCGACGCCTAAAGTGCGCCGGACATGCTAACGTGCGCCGAGGGACACGTGTCAGAATCTGAGAAAATGGACTTGCTAACGTGCGCCGACCTTGCTAACGTGCGCCTTGCCACATGTCATCATCACAAAAGATCAGCTAAAATGCGCCGTCTACCACGTGTCGAAATCTCATTGGACCAAAGCAAGCGCGTGACACGTGTCGAGTTTTCATTGGACCGAATCACCGGCGACTCACATGCTGCCACGTGTTAATCTCTCATTGGACCAATCCTAAACGCGTGCCACGTGTCAGATGTTCATTAGACCGATAGCTCAGCCAATCACCGTCTGCCACGTGTCATCTTCCCATTGCACCACCTTTACCGCGTGACACGTGTCATCACGAGATTATGCCGACAATGCGCGTGGTCAACCGCGTGGACCAAATTAAACAGGTCCAGCGTCGCTACGCTGAAGCCTTTAGCGTCGCGACGCTGGACGCAAAAATTATCTATAAATTGAGCTCGAGATTTCAGTTTTAGTTGCACCATTCTCTCTCATTTCTTTGATGTAAATAGAGAGTTTCTCTCTCTAGTTTCTTTTAATTTAAGTTTTGTAATTAATTTTTAATTACATTCTGTAATAGTAATTACTTTCTGTAATAGTAATAGTAATTTATCTTGTTTTTACTGTTTCAGTTTTACTATTCAACCATGATGAGGTAACTTCTCCTTGCTAAGGTGAAAGGTAATTCTTTTACTGTTACTATTTAGATTAATCTCCCTTAAATATATATATTTACTATTTAAAATTTGACTTAATAAGGATACCGCCATATTGGTCGGTTGGCTATTAAATTTAAATCGTTTAAAACCTGACTAATCCAGGATACCGCCTATATGGCTGGTTGATAATTAAATTTTCTTACCGCCTATATGGCAGGTTCATGGACAAATCATAACGCCTTTATGGCTGGTCGGACTTAATTTGAATTAATCAGGTTACCGCCTATATGGCTGGTTGGTAATATTATCACAAGTTTATATATTATTTTATGGGAGATATCTAAAATAGTAAATAGTAAAAGTAATTCCTTTTACCTTAGCATTTTATTTTATTGTTATTTACTTTTCAGTATTTACTTTACCGCATTTACTATTTCGCATTTTTACTTTATGGCTTTTACTTTTAAGTTTTTACTAGCCCTAGTCATGTGTCATAACTAAGTTAGTTATCTAGGGTTGTGATGAATTTCAATATCATCACCGTTTATAAGGGTTAGATTATAGTTTGGGTAATATAAAGATTTATTTATTGAGTCTTAATCTTAATGCTTTTTATTAACTGGCCATTAATAAAATTGATTAAGTAAACTTAAAATGAACTAGACATAGGGATTTTAAGTTTGAGACCTTAGACTCAATAGCCCACGATCTTCCTTGAGGATAGATAACCCTTTAATAGATTTCCTTACAGGATAGACATATACCTGTCGGGCGGGGGTAGCCATAATTGGAACTTAAACTTAATGAATCCAGATAATTTGGTTGACATAGACATATGGTTCAATTGGGTTAAACTGGGTATTTGTGTCTGACCATCGACAGAGGCATTCACATAATTTAGTGTTCCAGGTTAATAAATCAATATATTACCCAACTATAGGATAACCACTTCATCTTTAAATAATATTGTGAAAAGATTCACAACCCTAGATAGTTTTTAATCTTGAATTTTCTTAAAATTTACTTTCGAACAATTTTATTTACTTGTCTTTAAATTTAGAATCGTCGCCATTTCAAATCAATCAAACAACCTGTTAGATACTAGTAATCATTTGACCTCATAAAATTAATAGCTTAGGTATTAAGTCCTCGTGGGATCGATATTTTTTATACTACTTGAACGATACGTACGCTTGCGTTATACGTGTGTGTTTACGCCGGTCAAGTTTTTGGCGCCGTTGCCGGGGACTTATTTATCTTTCACTATTAGTTTTAAGGTTAGATACCGTTACTTGTATCTAATTTTCTTTTTATTTATTGTTTTTTTATTTTCTTGTGTTTCAGGTTCTCAGAAACTTCATGAGACGAACCAGAAGCTTTGAACTTCGACCGCTTGACCCGGAAATTGAAAGAACCATCAGACAGTTGAGAAGGGAACGGCGAGAAGGCCAAGAAGCTTTAGTCAACATGGAACCTGAACCTTTGAATGTTGCACCACCAATTCCCATTCGAGACAGAACCATTCCGGTGGTTGATAGACTCATTTCTTGTATTGTACTTCCTCCCTTACCAGCAAATGCGGGTGACATCAAAACATGCATTCAGATGATTCAGCAGTCAGTTCAGTTTGGAGGAAATGCAATTGAAGACCCTAATAACCACATCAGCAACTTCCTGGAAGTTTGCGGCACTTTCAATTACAACCGAGAAGCTGAAGAAGCAATGAGACTGCGTGTTTTCCCATACTCCTTGAAGGACAGAGCTAAAGCTTGGCTACATTCACTACCAGCAGGTTCCATCACAACTTGGAACATTTTAGCCACCAAATTTCTTGCAAAGTACTTTCCACCAGCCAGAACTGGAAAACTGAGAAATGACATCACATCCTTTGTACACAAAACTCGGAACTCTCTACGAAGCTTGGGAAAGGTACAAAGATCTGCTCCGGAAATGTCCTCACCATGAGATTCCAAAATGGCTTCAAGTCCAAACTTTCTATAATGGACTTTCGGGAATAATGAGAACCACAATCGATGCTGCTGCTGGAGGAGCCCTGATGGCAAAAGGAGAAGATCAAGCCTGGGACCTAATCGAAGAAATGGCCAACAACAATTCTTTGTGGCCAACAGAAATGAGCATGATCCAAAGAATTGCAGGAATATATGAAAGTGGAGTCAATACAGCAGTCAATACCAAGCTGGATCAGATATGCAAATTCATGGAGACTTTTACCACTGGATCCACAAGTTCACCATATGGACGAGCACCAGAACCAAACCAACTTGAAGAGATGGTGAATTATGTCAATAATTTCAACAGACAGGGGAACAATCCATATTCCAACACCTACAACCCAGGGTGGAGGAATCATCCTAATTTTTCATGGAGTAACAATTCAGGGCAAAAGAACAATCCACCGCCTGGATTCCAACAGAACTATCCACCACCTGGATTTCAGCAACAAAACAAAGGCCATGAGCAGACAAATGAACCAGGAATAGCAGAAGTGCTGGCTCAGTTAAAAAAGTACGATGCTGTGATTCAGAGCCAATCAGCTTCTATTAAAGCACTGGAGAATCAAATCGGCCAACTGGCCAATGCTCAGAGTTACAGACCACCAGGAAATCTTCCTAGCAACACAGAACCCAATCCAAGGAACCGAGGAAAGGAGCAAATTCAAGCCATTACTTTGAAAAGCGGTACTGAGATCAACAAAGATGTAGGGATCAAGGCAACAATTGAGGAAATTCCAAAAGATGCAGTTCCACAGATGGAGGAAAAAGAAGCAAAGGAAAAAGAAAAAGATCAGATCATTCCACCTCCACCTTTTCCTCAGCGACTTCAGAAAAACAAACTGGACAAGCAGTTTGCTCGTTTCTTGGAGGTATTTAAAAAGCTGCATATCAACATTCCATTTGCAGAAGCCTTGGAAGAAATGCCCAGCTATGTAAAATTCATGAAAGATATTCTTTCACGAAAACAAAGATTGGGAGACTACGAAACAATAGCATTAACAGAAGAATGCAGCGCCATTATTCAGAGGAAACTTCCCCCGAAGTTGAAAGATCCTGACAGTTTCACAGTTCCATGCACCATTGGAGAACATTACATCTGTAAGGCTTTATGTGATTTAGGAGCCAGTGTTAACTTGATGTCTTTTTCTATTTACAGGAAACTGCAGATTGGAGAAGCAATGCCTACCTCAGTTTCATTGCAACTTGCGGACCGAACACTTGCATTTCCAAGAGGTGTTGTTGAAGATGTGCTGGTGAAAGTAGACAAACTAATTCTCCCAGCAGATTTCATCATCCTTGACATGGAAGAAGACAAAGAAATACCTATCATTCTTGGGAGACCATTCCTGGCTATAGGTAAAACTGTGATTGATGTGAAAAAAAGGAGAACTAACCATGAAAGTTCAGGACCAAGAAGTGACCTTTAATGTTTTCAAAGCCATGAATTCCCAAGTGATGAAAAGGAAGAATAATGCTTCAGTTTGATGTTGTTGAAAGTATCGTTCAAAATACTAAGCCAATTCCACAGATACACTTGAAGCTTGCATCACCAACATGACTGACAGTGAGCTAGATGCTGAAATCCTGGAATATATCAACTACCTTGACAAACCATTCGATTCAAAGCGACACCACCAGTTGAAAGCTTGGAACTGCCCAAGAAAGATCGAATCAAGCCTTCGATTGAAGAACCACCACAGCTGGAGCTGAAGTTACTTCCGAGCCATCTCAGGTATGCATTTCTTGGAAACACTTCTGAATTACCTGTTATTATTTCTTCTTCACTAACATTGGAGCAGGAAGAAAAGCTACTGAGAGTATTACGAGAACACAAAAGCCATTGGCTGGACTATAGCAGACATTCGAGGCATTAGTCCATCATTTTGCATGCACAAGATTCTGATGAAGATGAGTACAAACCCACAGTGGAGCATCAACGGAGACTTACTCCAATCATAAGGAAGTCGTGAAGAAAGAAATAATCAAATGGTTGGATGCTGGCATCATTTACCCATTTCAGATAGTAGTTGGGTGAGTCCTATGCAGTGTGTACCAAAGAAAGGAGGAACTAATGTGGTTACCAATGAAAAGAATGAGCTAATTCCAACAAGAACGGTGACTGGATGGAGAGTATGCATGGAATCGAAAGCTGAACAAAGCCACGAGAAAGGACCATTTTCCGCTACCATTCATTGACCAGATGTTAGACAGATTGGCGGGACATGAATTCTATTGCTTTCTTGACGGATATTCAGGATACAATCAGATTGCCATCACCCCAGAAGATCAGGAGAAAACCACATTTACATGTCCCTATGGTACTTTTGCTTTCCACAGGATGCCATTTGGATTATGTAATGCCCCCGCCACTTTTCAGCTTTGCATGATGGACATATTCTCAGACATGCTGGAGCAGAGTATGGAGGTTTTCATGGATGACTTTTCTGTATTTGGTGATTCTTTTGATCATTGTTTGCAAATTTTGAAACATGTGTTACAAATGTGCGAAGATACAAACTTGGTGCTCAATTGGGAGAAATGTCATTTCATGGTACAGGAAGGCATTGTTCTTGGACACCGGATCTCACAAAAGGGGATTGAGGTAGACAAAGCAAAGATAGAGACAATTGAAAAACTACCTCCACCAACATCTGTCAAAGGGATTCGGAGTTTTCTCGGACATGCAGGTTTTTACAGGAGATTTATCAAAGATTTTTCCAAGATTGCAAAACCTCTTTGCAATCTTCTGGAGAAGGATGTGCCTTTCAACTTCACCAAAGAATGCCAGGAAGCTTTTGAGATCTTAAAACAAAAGCTGATTTCTGCCCCCATCATTGTAGCACCAGACTGGACCCTTCCATTTGAAGTGATGTGCGATGCTAGTGATTTTGCTGTAGGTGCAGTTTTGGGACAACGTAAAGCAAAGACTTTTCACACCATTTACTACTCCAGCAGAACTCTGAATGAAGCTCAACTCAACTACACAACCACTGAAAATGAGTTGCTCGCAGTTGTGTACGCTTTTGACAAATTCTGCTCCTATCTGTTGGGTCCCAAAGTGGTGGTCTACACAGATCATTCAGCAATCAAATATATGATCACAAAGAAAGATGCCAAACCCAGATTGATCCGTTGGATACTTCTTCTGCAAGAATTCGACGTGGAGATCAGAGACATGAAAGGAACAGAGAATCAGGTGGTAGATCAACTATCGAGGCTCGAGAATGGAGAAACAGCTGACAAAGATCTGTCAATCAAAGAAACTTTTCCAGATGAACAGCTGTTTGCCATGAAACAACAGGAAGTCCCTTGGTATGCTGACTATGTCAACTACATTGTGTCAGGAAAATGGCCGTTGGAATGGACAACTCAGCAACGGAAAAAGTTCTTCAAAGAAGTCAAGCACTATGTCTGGGATGAACCGTACATGTTCAAACGCTGTGCTGATCAATTATTGAGACGGTGTGTTCCACATGAGGAAATCAACAGTGTTTTGCAGCACTGTCATTCATCATCATATGGCGGACACTTCAGCGGAAATAAAACTGCAGCAAAAGTTCTTCAATCAGGTTTGTTCTGGCCCACTCTTTTTAAAGATGCTTATCTTTTTGCTTTTCAATGTGACAGGTGCCAGAGAACAGGAATATTTCGAGGAGAAATGAAGGACCGTTGCAAAACATTCTAGAAGTGGAAATAGATGTGTGGGGTATTGATTTCATGGGACCCTTGTTCCATCATTCGGAACCTGTACATCCTAGTTGTTGCCAATGGGTCGAAGCTATTGCACTGCCATCCAATGATTCAAAAGTGGTGATCAAATTCCTTAAAAAGAACATTTTCACTCGATTTCGGAAACCTCGTGCAATCATCAGCGATGGTGGTTCACATTTCTGCAACATTATTTGATGTAACTCCTATCCAAATACGGAGTTACTCAAAAAGTGCCATTGCTTACCATCCACAGTCAAAGGACAAGTTGAGTTGTTGGCGACTTGGTCGCGTAATTGGATTTTGATGACGTCAACGCAATCGACGACTTCGACGTGCAAACACGAAGCAATTCAAAAAGTGTCGAAGCATATGCGGTGAAGAGCGAGAATGTGAAGACTTGCGGCAAATAAAGATTATATTGCAAAAGTCTTAGCTTAGGGTTTAATTTGTAATGTGAAATGTAATATTCAAGTGCCTAAGCTCATATGGATCATGCACATTCACTTAGATGCATTAGGGGCATGTACAAAATGCATTAAAACCTTCAAATCTGCATTTTAGTATTTAGGGAAGCTCTCTGGAACCGGCATGGACCTTACCGGTCCCTTACCGGTCATTAAACCGGCCTTCCCCTGTTTCGCATGCCTACTGGAACCGGGCCATACCTCGCCGTATCCTCGCCGGTCTCCATGCCGGTATTGGCATAACAATCATGCTCTCTGGAACCGGCACACTACTTACCGGTCTCCTCGCCGGTTTGCTCGCCGGTCCAACGGCTAGTTTTTTGAACGTTATGTTACCGTTGGAGCCCTAGACCGGTATGCCGGTCCCCTCGCCGGTGTGCTCGCCGGTCTCGCTGTAAGTTGGGGAAAACTTTGCATTTTGTTATAAATAGAACCCCAACTCCTTTGCCTTAGGTAAGAGATCTAGAAAACCTTCATATACATTCTCTAAGGCAAACAAGAGTGTCATACACCTTCATATTCATAACTCATCCAAGCTCACACACACATCTTCCACATCATTTAGTGAGCTTAGAACACTTGGGTTTGCTCTCACACAATCTTCTTATTATTTGTGAGTGCCCAAGTGTGTTTTAATTCTTTCATATCAAAACAAAACACTTGCGGTTTGTGAAATCCCATCGTTTGGGTAATTTGTAAAGGTTGTGAGTGCACCTACGTAGAAAACTCAATCTTGTAAAAGGTTCGGAGTGTGCCTTGGCGGAAAACTCTTGGTTACGAGTGAACCACGAAAAACTCGATTCTAGTGGAAATCTTCAAGCGAGGCTTGAGGGAGTGGACGTAGGCACGGTTTGCCGAACCACTATATATCGTGGTGTCATATTTCTCTTTCCCTTAACTTTTACTTATTTGCAAGTTTGATTACATTTATAATATTGCTTAGAAACTTGCATATAGGCTATTAATTGGAATAGAGAAAATTGCCTAAAACTCCCACTTGGTAATAAGAGCTTAAAATCGGCAAAGATTTTATAATTCCGCATTTGTAGCGATAACCCAATTCACCCCCCTCTTGGGTATAGAGTTTCTTTGTCGCTATTGCTTGTAGGTACTTTCAGTTGGTATCAGAGCGAGGTATTCTCAAGAAAGACTTGACCGTCCGAGAATAGATCATGGCATCTACAAGCAACTCGTCAAATCTTGCCGAGGGTTTTTCAACGACTAGAACTCCGTTTTACACCGGAACGGACTACAATTATTGGAAGATGAGAATGCTAAATTATCTCCTAGCCAATGATTCGCAATCCTATTTGATTATCACACGGGGTGCAAATATGCCAACAAAGAAGGATAGCAACGGGGTTGATATTCCAAAGCCAAATTTGGAATGGGATAATGAGGATGTAAAAATAGCCTCACAAAATGCTAGAGCACTCAACCAACTCCTATGTGCCATTGATCGAGATCAAGTAAACAAACTTCCGGAATGTGGAAATGCTTATGATTTGTGGAAGTCTTTGGAAATGGTCAATGAGGGTACAAGCCAAGTGAAGGAATCGAAGATCAACCGGTTCATGTGCGAATTGGACAATTTCAAGATGGAATCCGGGGAAGAAATCGATCACATGATTTCTAGGTTTACGGTCATCATCAATCATTTGGGAGCATTGGGAAAAGTCATCGGGACATCGGATCAAGTGAAGAAAATTTTGAGATCTCTCTCGAAAGAGTTTAGAAGCTATACCTCCTCCATTAAAGAAGCAAACGACATAAACACATTAAAGATGGATGATTTGGTCGGCAAATTGCTTGAGTATGAAATGGAGATCAAAATGGATAAAAAGGAGGAAGATGAGAAAAGGACAAGGAAATCCTTGGCCTTAAAAGCAAGAAGAAAAGATGAGTCAAGCTCAAGTGAAAGTGATAGTGATGATGAGTTGGCTAAAATAAATAAGAATTTCAAGAAGCTTCTTCAATCCGTAAAACAAAAGGGAAAATCAAAGACGGATGAAAAGAAAGAAGAAAAATGGCCGCGGAAGAACAAGAAAATTGTTTGTTATGAATGCAACAAACCGGGTCATATAGCTATGGATTGCCCATTGAGGAAAATGAAAGGAAAATCAAAGAAAAAGGCAATGAAAGCTACTTCAACTTGGAGTGATAGCGATTCAAGCTCATCCGAGGAGGAAGAGAAGAAGTAAACGATAAATCAATAGCATTTATGGCTATCACGGATGAGGATATCCGCTTTGAAATTGAAGAAGAAAGCGAAGAAGAAGAGGTACACAATTCTGAATTACTTGATGCTTTTAATGGTTTAAAAGAATTGTGTGACATGCTTAAAAAGAAATTGAAGTTAGTTAAAAAGGAGCATGCTATACTTAAAATTGAACATGCAACTAGTATGGATAAAATTCATGTTGTAGATTATGATATGATATGCTTAAAGGCTAAACATGAAAAAGAAATTGCATGCCTAAATGATGAAAATGCATGTTTAAAATTGAAAAAGCTAGAACTTGAAAATGCCATATCAAATATGCCATCTAGCTCTAAGACATGCAATTGTGAATCTATATTGAATGAAAATGTTTTATTGAACACTAAGGTTATAGATTTGCAAACTTACTTAGCAAATTCACATTGGGACATAAAAATTTTAATATGCTTATTGGATCCCAAAAATGTGCATTTAAAAGAGAGGATTAGGATATAGGCCTTATATTAAAAGAAAATTTTTAAAGAACTATTTTGTTAAGGCATCATATTCTCATGCTAAGGATGAAATAAATGAAAATGTCACATGCCATGCTTGTAACAAAAAGGGACATAAAATTTTTGAATGCATGTATATGAATGTGAATAAGAATGCATGGATTCCTCAAGGAATCAAAACTAACCCCAATGGACCCAAGAAAGTTTGGGTACCAAAGTATAATTGATAAATTTGTAGGGGGAGCTTTGGGAATGGATCTTTAAAGAGAATTGCAAAATTGATCCCAAAGGCTCAAGGAAATGAGGAATCGCAACGGTAAAGGTAAAATCCGTATTTACGGAAACATTGGTACCGTTTCCTCTAAATTATGTATGTATGCATATTTCAAATTGATAAAAATGTTTTGAAGCATACAAATGATTAGGCAAGTATTCAAACTTCCATTGGTATCAATTGTTCATTTGATATCCTTTAGTGCCTTAATCATATATTTAAACCCCTATTCTATTTCAATTGGTATCACATGAAATTTATTGAGTCAAATACAATATATGTGATCACTTGATTGAATATGCCTTGCCATATGAACAATTGGTTGAAAATGAAATGCATGTAAATTGGCATAGTCTTAGATGAACTTCAATGAATGTATGTATTAGAACATAATTGAATAATCATGAAAAGCATGGATTTTGATTGTTTAGTAATTGGTAAGATATTCATAAGAAGACAATCATTAAAATGCATTGAAGTCATTGGTCTTAATTGGTATCATGATATAAATGACTCATTTTGAAAGAATATTTAAAAGTGATATGATATTCAAATGAATTTATTGATTTATTTTGTATCAAATTTGGGGAGAAATCATGATTAAGATGATGCTCTTAGATTGTAAATGGTATTCATGTGAATTTATCTTTTGAAAAATGCTATTTTATGCATGAATTTTGATTTTTTTATGGCAAAAAGGGGGAAATGCCAAATGTGCATATTTTTTACTTTTGGTATCTTTTTTATAACACATCTATTGGTATCTCATTTTATAACTTAATTTTGCTTCTCCACTTTTTGATAATGTCAAAGGGGGAGAAATCATTAGAAATGAGATTAAAACTTGTTTTACCCCACCCTTGGTTTAAGGGGGAGTAAATGTACTAATATGTTTGTCAAGTTGTTATAGAGCTATATTCAAGACAATCACACATTGAGGGGGAGCTTATGTTGAGGGGGAGCAAAATTGTCAAATTTGGACTCCAAAAAGCTCACAAGTATCAACAAGTTTTAAGGGGTTGCCATCATCAAAAAGGGGGAGATTGTTGGCGACTTGGTCGCGTAATTGGATTTTGATGACGTCAACGCAATCGACGACTTCGACGTGCAAACACGAAGCAATTCAAAAAGTGTCGAAGCATATGCGGTGAAGAGCGAGAATGTGAAGACTTGCGGCAAATAAAGATTATATTGCAAAAGTCTTAGCTTAGGGTTTAATTTGTAATGTGAAATGTAATATTCAAGTGCCTAAGCTCATAGGGATCATGCACATTCACTTAGATGCATTAGGGGCATGTACAAAATGCATTAAAACCTTCAAATCTGCATTTTAGTATTTAGGGAAGCTCTCTGGAACCGGCATGGACCTTACCGGTCCCTTACCGGTCATTAAACGGCCTTCCCCTGTTTCGCATGCCTACTGGAACCGGGCCATACCTCGCCGGTATCCTCGCCGGTCTCCATGCCGGTATTGGCATAACAATCATGCTCTCTGGAACCGGCACACTACTTACCGGTCTCCTCGCCGGTTTGCTCGCCGGTCCAACGGCTAGTTTTTTGAACGTTATGTTACCGTTGGAGCCCTAGACCGGTATGCCGGTCCCCTCGCCGGTGTGCTCGCCGGTCTCGCTGTAAGTTGGGAAAAACTTTGCATTTTGTTATAAATAGAACCCCAACTCCTTTGCCTTAGGTTAAGAGATCTAGAAAACCTTCATATACATTCTCTAAGGCAAACAAAGAGTGTCATACACCTTCATATTCATAAATACTCATCCAAGCTCACACACACATCTTCCACATCATTTAGTGAGCTTAGAACACTTGGGTTTGCTCTCACACAATCTTCTTATTATTTGTGAGTGCCCAAGTGTGTTTTAATTCTTTCATATCAAAAACACTTGCGGTTTGTGAAATCCCATCGTTTGGGTAATTGTAAAGGTTGTGAGTGCACCTACGTAGAAAACTCAATCTTGTAAAAGGTTCGGAGTGTGCCTTGGCGGAAAACTCTTGGTTACGAGTGAACCACGAAAAACTCGATTCTAGTGGAAATCTTCAAGCGAGGCTTGAGGGAGTGGACGTAGGCACGGTTTGCCGAACCACTATATATCGTGGTGTCATATTTCTCTTTCCCTTAACTTTTACTATTTGCAAGTTTGATTACATTTATAATATTGCTTAGAAACTTGCATATAGGCTATTAATTGGAATAGAGAAAATTGCCTAAAACTCCCACTTGGTAATAAGAGCTTAAAATCGGCAAAGATTTTATAATTCTGCATTTGTAGCGATAACCCAATTCACCCCCCTCTTGGGTATAGAGTTTCTTTGTCGCTATTGCTTGTAGGTACTTTCAGAGGTTTTCAAACAGGAAATCAAAAGAAAATCCTAAAAGAACCGTTGGTCAACAAGGGGACTGGGCAACAAAACTAGATGATGCATTATGGGCTACAGGACAGCTTACAAGACCCCATTGGTATGTCTCCATATCGATTGGTGTTTGGGAAAGCGTGCCATCTGCCAGTTGAGCTTGAGCACAGGCGTACTGGGCACTGAAGAAGTTGAATTTTGATTCACAAGCTGCATGAGAAAAGAACTTCAACAACTCAACGAATTGGAGGAATTTCACCTACAGGCTTATGAGAATGCCAAATTGTACAAGGAAAAGAACCAAGAAATGGCATGACCGAAAAATAGTTCACAGACAGTTGGAACCAAGGCAGCATGTGTTGTTGTACAACTCGAGGTTGAAACTTTTTCCTGGAAAGTTGAAATCTAGGTGGTTAGGACCATTTGTGATCACTCAGGTTTTACCTTATGGAGCTGTTGAGTTACTGGATCCCAGTACCAACAACACATTCAAGGTTAATAGTCAGCGTGTCAAACACTACTGGGGAGAATCATTTGAGCGACAAAAAGAAAGTGTCACACTTTCAGATCCAGCTTAACGTTCGAGAAGTCAAGTCTAGCTGACGACTCTAAACTTAGTGCTCGCAGGGAGGCAACCCATGCAATTTGTGTATATATTATGATTTGGTGTGATTTAATTTGGTGTGTTTAGTTTTTGCAGATTAAGTCATTTCAAGATGGAAGAAGCTCTCGTAAATCTTCACAAGCAATTTCCTTCTCTCCCTCAAAAATCTCTGATGAAAGTCTACAAAGCTCGCTTGGAACGGATGAGATTACTAACAATTCACGGTGTTCCTAATGATATTCGTTGGGTAATTGAAGCACGGGTCCGATTGGCAGGTGAGTCTTCTGACTCTTTTATTTCACATCTGCCTGGTTTTGGAAGAATCACCTATGCAAAGAAACGTAGAGCTAAGCAAATGGGTGTTTGTTACAAATGTGCACGATGGAATTGCAATACTCGTTGTCGTTCTTTAGGAATGGTGTCTGATAATCGCGAAGATAAAATTAAATTCATTAGGGATGGCTTGAGTAAGGAGTCTGTAGATGAAATATCTTCAACTCTTGAGACGCATCCCAGTGGATATGTTCATATAGCCATTCGCAAATTACATACACAATTTCAAAAAGAAAGACAACAGTTAAGTCTTGGGAATCTGACTCAAAAAGATCATGTTTGCCAATTTATAAGAAAATTGGATGGGAAACTTGTCCCTGACGCATAGACGTCAATCAAGCTGTTACTTTTCTTGTGAATATTATATCTCTTTGTCTTTTCTTAATAATTATAATTTGTTTTGTTGTTTTCTTTTATTTTCTCCGACAGGATCCAGACCTTTTTGACTAATCACGATATTATTTCGCTACTAATCATCCTCTGGAAGATACTTATGCTATTTTTACTCACCCTTTTCAGGTACTATAAATTCAGCTCGTCATTGTACTTTTGAAGGCATCCAGAGTTGAGAAAGAAATACATAAAAAAATGGAACCCCCTTCAAGAAGACGAGTTGAAAACATCTGTGTGTTCTGCGGTAGTAGTGCTGGTACTAAGCCACAATACATAGAAGCAGCACAGGAATTGGGTCGAGTCTTAGCTGCGAGGAATATGCACTTAATATATGGCGGAGGAAATCTTGGACTTATGGGGATCGTTTCAAAGGCTGCACAGGAAGGAGGCAGTCACGTTTTGGGAATCATCCCAAAACCCTTGGCAGATGCAAATCTTATTGAACCATCAAACGGAGAAGAACTGATTGTGCCATGTATGTCTGAACGACTAGTGGAAATGATTAACCATGCTGGTGCTTTTATTGCTTTGCTAGGTGGCTTGGGTACATTGGAGGAAATTTTTATTGTGTTATCTTTGGCGAACCTGAACATACACCAGAAACCAATTGGACTGCTCAACGTTGATGGATTTTATGATTTTCTTTGTGTGTTTCTTGATGATGCTCGGAGAAATGGGTTCGGGTCGAAACCTTTAAAAGAACTCCTCTTTACTGCCAGAACTGCTCCAGATCTAATAGACCAACACATAGCCTATGAACCACGAGTTGACCCTATCCTTTCAAAGATAAATTGGTCCGAGGATGATCGTGGTTAGAGGCGTAGGATTAATCTGGATCTTAACCTTTAATTTCCTGTAGAATTTCAGCTAACCAGGTATTATTTTCTAAACTCTCATTTTACTGTTTAAGACATTGGGGACAATGTCTCATTTAGGTTTGGGGGAGGGAATTAGTTGATCAGTACCTTGTTTTTAGTTTGTGTGTTGTTTTTATTTTTAGTCCAAATTTTTTCGAAAAATACAAAAAAAATTGAAAATTTTTCAAAAATTACAAAAATATTTTGCGTTTTTGTGTTTTGAGTAAAAAGGTGAAATTGGTAAAAGATAGCCGAGTAAGGAGTTTCCACTCATGAGACGTATCTCAAGCCTATTTTTGAAATAAGTTAATTTTTGTTTATTTCCTTTTAAATTATTTAATTTGTGAATTCTCCTTAACACTGACTAAAATGGATCTTCATATGCTCTGTTGACAGATATTATCAGTGTAGGGGTTGGTGCTCAGAGCGCCAATTCCCGGTTGTATTTTTGTTAAATACTTCTGTAAAACGTTATTATTAGTAATAATATATGCAGTTTCTATAATATAATCTATTCTTTTATATGGTAAAGACGTAATGACCTTAGAATGATTAGTCATGGTACAGTTGCAAAAGCGTCGCAACGAACATTGAGTCGTATCATGACGTTGTCATTCTCAGACAGTTCCTGGTCAAGGTTTACACTACTTGGTCAGTATAGTAAACCCGTTGAGACCGGTACATGTCGTATACTGGAATATATGATTCCAATGGTTTCTCAATGAACCATAAGTCTTGGAGACTAGTATAGACGTGTAGGTATTTATAGTGGATAAACACTGAACGACTCACCAAAGATTCTTAATGGATGGTACACCAGCGTCAATAAGAATCTTCTCGGGTTGAGTAGCACTTGTGATTCTTAGACTTGAGATGCCATTGTGGGCACATGAGACATCTTCTACACTTAGATGGCAGTCACGTCACCGATCTATTTAGATCAGACCTCCGCCTGTTCGTTGGGTGTAGATAGATCCTCAGGGTGTCCTATGTGTATCAAGATAGGATCCGTCAGTTCTGTGTACCAGAGCATAGGTAGTCCATATGATTAGCAATCAGATAAAACCATGGGCCCGTGGTAAAGTTTAGAAGCTAGTTCTAAACATCTTTTTAGAGATTACTAATAGAATAGTCGACTGGATAATCCCTATAGAGATTGACGTTTATATCTGTATCTCTGGGATTTATCCGGATACCTGTGACGGAGGAATTATACATTTGCCATGACCTCGACCTGTATGGTTTAGCGAGATTATCCGTGATCGTCATAATCTACGGGTGGATAGATTATGGACACGAAATTTGATTTCGTGACGGAAATACCTGAACCTAGAGAGTCTCCATAATGAAACATACTCATAGAGCACTAGAGCAACATTACATAAATAATATTGATTATTTATAAAGTCGTTTAAAGGTTAAACGCAAGATACGTGCAAAAGGGACCTGATAGTCATTTACGTAATTATTGTGTATTTACATTTAATATTGATTAATTTAAATACACATTAATTAATAGTCAAAATGAGTTATTTGACGTTTATCCTAAATGAATATATGTTTTTAATATTTAGTGTAAATATTATACATATATTTAATATATTTGTATTTGATTAATTAATTAATTATTTAATTGTTAAATGATTAATTAATTAAAATATAATATTTTACTTTAGGATATATTTAGTTAATGACTTTAGTTGCCATATTTGACTTAAATAAATATCTAATAAAGGTGATAATAGATATTTATGCAAGTTGTAATAAAGATAATGCAAATGAAATTGAAATTGCAAATTGTTGAATTTGGTATGCAAATTCGGCCAAGGTGTAAATGTTGCACATAAATTGTTTTTTCATTTTTCATTTCACTAACCTAATACGCATTTCACAAAAAGAAAACTTCATTGAAGAAAGCTTAAAGAACTTTGAGAAAGAAAGAAAAATCCAAGAAAGCTTGATTTTAGTAAGTTTACTCCAACTTACTATTAGTAGGGAAATTGTTCCTTAGGATCTAGGCTTTCATATTTGATATCCTTAGGTTATTTCTTTCTTTGTTCTTTGTGGTTTTTGTTGATGGAAAACTTTGGTGAAATTGTAAAGCATGTATGATGAAGAAATGATATGACTATTGTAGTTATATGTAATCTTTTAAGGTTTATGAAACCATGTTGCTATTATAGTGTTGTTGACCCACTCTTAAATGACCTAGATTTGATCTTGAGTTGTTTCATTGTGTTGAGACTTGAATTGGATGAAAGATTGATGATTGAAACATTTGATTTAATGTAAATGGCATAATTTGCCCAATTTGTGGAAATTGAAAAATTAGGGTTCATGACTAATTCCAAATTTGGGGGTTTTCATATATGTTGTGTATTTATGTGTGTATATGATGCATACAAAGTTTCATGTTGATTGGATATCATTTGGATGTGTCTTGAAGCATGAAAGTGCAAAATGCACAATATTGAACCCAAGTGAGGCTCTCGGCCTTGATAAGAAAAATGGGGATTTTGGTTGCTTTGGTGTTTTGATGTTTTGAACATCATAAGTTCATCTTAGAAATGATTTAGAATCATTCAAAATTGATTGGATCAATTTCGGACTAAAACGGACAAAAATACAAAGCAAGGGTATTTCGGTAAATTCACCAAAAAAAATGTTTTATTGAATTTATTTTCATAATTTGATTATTGGAATGTTAAATAAATATGTTTATTTAATTTATCCGAGAAAAAGTTTTGAAATCTGAAAATCGGATTTTCACCGCTTCCGCTGCGTTACCGGACTCACCCCCTAAATAACCCCTTCAAAATGGTATCAGAGCAAGTCTGATTCTAGGCCACCTAATATGATTAGCCTTCATTGAATCAATGTTTAATCATGTTTTCTTGACTTTATGCATGCTTATTAGGATCTAAACTGGTTAGATTTAGGGTGTATGACACTTAGCGGAAAATCCCTAATAATAAGGTTTAAATGTAATTTTGTATTTGATGCATGTTATATGGTCCGTCTTGTCAATACGGTTTATGAATACTTCTTTGTGACTACATCCGAGACCGTGCCTCTGCTGTGAGGGTGTAGCCGATAAATATTTATTTATACCGGATGTATATTAGATACTAGATAAATTCAAGCGAAAGCGGAATTCTGAACGTGCCCTAGCTGTCAGGATTACGTAAGTAACTTGAGTTTATCATTGGCGAGTTTAACCTTGGTACGTCTCCTTGTGGGCCTGCCTTCGCAGCGACAACGAGGAAACGGCCAGGACCGGGGGTACTTAGGAGTCATTAGTGAATGATTGACAAATGAGTTGTCTACCTGATGAATATACGTAGGCGAGACCGTGCCTCTGCTGTGAGCCGAAATATATTAACGGGATCCACTTTTCACTATTTATATTTAATTTAATTATTAAATATTTGTATTCTGTTTTGGGATTACAGTATTGCATGATTTAGTGGGAGGGGCATATTAGATTAAAAATCCATGATCTAGTTTATGCTTTTGATATTATATGAAACTGCTTAATTTCTGCTAACCGTTTTTCGTGATCTATATGATAGATTTGCGATGGCGGGTCAATCCACAAACCAGTTTGCGCGTATGTTAGATGCGAACAAACTAAAAGGCGCTGAGAACTTTACAGACTGGGAATTGGATTTGAGGATTGTCCTCGATTCCGAAAAGTTGGGTTATGTTCTTGAGGGTCCTTTACCCCTTGCAGTGGGTGAGGATGCTTCAGAGGAGGAACGCCAAGTTTTTGAAGCTTGGAAGAATGATGATTTAAGAGTTAAATCATACATCCTTAGTTCGCTCTCTCCAAAACTCAAGCAACAATACTATGGAACATCAGATTCCTATAGTATGATAACGCGATTAAGACAATCGTTCGAGAACCAGGAACAGGTTATTGTTCACAAGGTCGCCATGGAACTGTTCCATGCGCGTCTGGATGAGGGCAAAGTGTTAGCCCACATGTTCTTCAAATGATCGATTCGATCGATCAATTGAGGCAACATAATCTCATCCTGAATGACATTCTCGGTAGGAGTGTCATTCTTGGTTCTCTGCCAGCATCATTCCGCCAGTTTGTGATGTACTTCAACAGGCACGGGACCGTCTGCACCTACCATGAGCTGCATAGGATGTTGCTCACGGCAGAAGAGGACCTTAGGAAGGGATTACCAACTCGCCCTCCTAGATCTACTTCTCTTCAGCTTCTTCCCAAGGAATGTCCAAGGGAAAGAACAAGAAAGGGAAGAAGAAAAAGAGGGCAGTTGGTCCTCAACAGCAGCCGAAGATAGCCAAGCCCAAGAGGGCTTCTGAAGACAAATGCCACCACTGCGGCAAGGTCGGGCACTGGAAGAGAAACTGTCCAGATTACATTGCTCAGATCAGGAGAGACAGAGCATCTACATCAGGTACTTTTATTTTTCCAGTTATTGATTTATCTTTGGCTTGTGAAGCCGTTACATCCAGCTGGATTTTAGATTCTGCTTGTCCCATTCACATTTGCAATTCGTTGCAGGTGCTGAAGGAAAGTAGGAGGCTGAAGCCAGGGGAGATGCAGTTGCGGTTCGGGAGTGGAGACTCTTTGGATGCAGTTGCAGTGGGAGTATGCGAGATCTCATTGCCGAATGGGACACTTTTGCTTTATGACTGTCATTTTGTACCAGGATGTGTCGCTAATATTATATCACTTTTTGTACTTGATACAGAAGGCTTTTGTATGAATATTAAGAATAGTTCTTTGTATTTTAATGATAGAAATAATATTCAGATCCTTAGTTGTCCAAATCAGCATGGTCATTTATACATTGCAAACTTCTAAAGATATATTAAATACTGGAGTTAATAAACGTAGATTACCTGAAATTAATAATACTGAACTTTGGCATATGAGACTTGGTCACATTGGCGTTAAACGCCTTACCCAGTTGGTTAGGAATGGTTTGATACCAGATCTTACCATTGAATCCTATCCAACTTGTGAATCTTGTATTCAGGGTAAAATGACCAAGGCCCCATTTTCTGGTGTTGGACACTGTGCCATTAACTTACTGGAACTCGTACATTCTGATGTATGTGGTCCACTAAGTCAAACTGCTCACAGTGGTTATTCATACTTCGTTACCTTTACCGATGATTTGTCACGGTACGGTTATGTCTATTTGATGCGACATAAATCGGAAAACCTTTGAAAAGTTCAAAGAGTTCCGAAATGAAGTAGAAAAACAGACTGGGAAATATATTAAATGCCTTCGATCAGATCGAGGCGGCGATATATGAGTGGTGAGTTCATGGATTATATGAAGGAGAATGGGATTCTCGCTCAATATACTCCTCCAGGTACACCACAGCACAATGGTGTATCTGAAAGGAGAATCGGACTTTATTGGATATGGTCCGATCGATGTGAGTTTCACAGATTTGCCCTATTCCTTATGGGGTTACTGTCTCTTAACAGCCGCACATCTTTTGAATAAGATTCCTTCAAAGGCTGTTCCTACGACACCGTATGAGATATGGTTCGGTAGGAGACCGAATCTTAATTATATTAAGGTTTGGGTTGTCCTGCCTATGTCAGGGTAACTCAGCAAAGTAAGCTTTCGCCTCGAGGGCAAAAGTTTAGGTTTGTTGGATATCCCTCGAACACGAGGGGATATCTGTTCTATGACACCGAGCATCGAAACGTGTTCGTAGCTCGCTTCGCAAAATTTCTAGAAGTAGAATTTTTGTCAGAAGGTAGTGATCATAGAAGGGGTTGAACTTGATGAAGTCCAAAATCCAAAAACAACGAACCAACGGAGGAACCTGAAGTTCAAGTAGATGAAGGTTACACAACACACACACTCCGTAGGTCCGAAAGGGTATCTAACCTCCTGAACGCTTGTATTTGATACAAGAAAAGAGTCTGGATGTTCTCTTAGTTGAAGAGACCGATCCTTTCACCTATAGAGAATCGATGTTGGACATCGACTCCGTGAAATGGCAAAGTGCCATGAAATCCGAGATAGATTCAATGCATGAAAATCAAGTTTGGGACTTGATTCCGCTTCCGAAGGAATTGTTCCTATCGGTTGTAAATGGGTTTACAAAAGGAAGCGCGGGCCTGACGGTAAGGTTGAAACTTACAAGGCCCGACTGGTAGCAAAAGGTTACACGCAGCGACCTGGCGTCGAGTACGATGAAACTTTTTCGCCGGTAGCAATGCTTAAGTCTATCCGGATTTTGCTTTCTATAGCTGCGTATCATGACTACGAGATTTGGCAAATGGATGTCAAAAGGCTTTTCTAAATGGGTTTCTTGATGAAGAAATCTATATGGAACAGCCGGAAGGTTTCACATCCAGCCAAACCTCGGGCATGGTTTGTAAGCTTAAGAAGTCCATTTATGGACTTAAACAAGCTTCACGAAGTTGGAATCTTTGATTCGATGAGATTATTAGATCGTCTGGTTTTCTTAAGAATTCGGAAGAATCCTGTGTGTATCAGAAGGCCAGTGGGAGCATGGTCGTTTTTTTAGTCCTGTATGTTGATGACATCCTAATCATTGGGAATGATTTAGGTATGTTACAAAGCGTTAAAGCATATCTCTGTAAGAATTTCTCCATGAAGGACCTGGGAGAAGCTTCCTATGTTTTAGGGATAAAATTCTATCGAGATAGACAAAGGAGGCTGATTGGGTTATCCCAATCAACGTACATAGATAAGATCTTGGAACGGTATAGTTTTGGTAACTGTAAGACAGCAAACATACCGTTCAGACATGAGATTCATCTTTCTAAGAAGATGTGTCCACAAACAGAAGATGAGAAGGTTAGAATGTCTAACCAACCTTATGCTTCGTGTTGGGTAGCATAATATGCCATGTTATGTACGAGGCCTGATATTAGTTCGCTGTTAGCGTAACTAGTAGATATCAGTCCAATCCAGGTAATGACCATTGATGGCCATAAACATATCCTAAAGTATCTTAAAGGTACTAAGGATAAGTTGATAATATTGGAGGAAATGAACTGCAGGTTAACGGGTATACAGACTCCGATTTTCAATCGGATCCCGATGATAGAAAGTCTACATTTGGATTTGTCTTACCCTTAACGGAGGTGCAGTATGTTGGAAGAGTTCCAAACAGGGATCTACAGCTGATTCCACCACTGAGGCGGAATATATTGCAGCTTCTGAAGCCGCAAAAGAGGCTGTGTGGATAAAGAACTTTATCACAGAATTGGGAGTTGTCCCAAGTATCGAGAATGCGATTCTGTTATATTGTGATAATACTGGAGCCATTGCGCAAGCAATGAACCGAGGAGGGCGCATCAGAAGTCGAAGCATGTGGAACGCAAGTACCACATCATTCGAGAGTGTGTCGCGAGGGGACATTGTCGTGTGCAAGGTGCCGAGTGAAGACAACGTAGCAGACCCGCTGACGAAGGCCATACCTCCGAAGCTGTTTGATAAACACGTGGAGTCGATGGGTATTAGATACAATCGATATTGGCACTAGAGCAAGTGGGAGATTTTGTAGGGGTTGGTGCTCAGAGCGCCAATTCCCGGTTGTATTTTTGTTAAATACTTCTGTAAAACGTTATTATTAGTAATAATATATGCAGTTTCTATAATATAATCTATTCTTTTATATGGTAAAGACGTAATGACCTTAGAATGATTAGTCATGGTACAGTTGCAAAAGCGTCGCAACGGAACATTGAGTCGTATCATGACGTTGTCATTCTCAGACAGTTCCTGGTCAAGGTTTACACTACTTGGTCAGTATAGTAAACCCGTTGAGACCGGTACATGTCGTATACTGGAATATATGATTCCAATGGTTTCTCAATGAACCATGAGTCTTGGAGACTAGTATAGACGTGTAGGTGTTTTTAGTGGATAAACACTGAACGACTCACCGAAGATTCTTAATGGATGGTACACCAGCGTCAATAAGAATCTTCTCGGGTTGAGTAGCACTTGTGATTCTTAGACTTGAGATGCCATTGTGGGCACATGAGACATCTTCTACACTTAGATGGCAGTCACGTCACCGATCTATTTAGATCAGACCTCCGCCTGTTCGTTGGGTGTAGATAGATCCTCAGGGTGTCCTATGTGTATCAAGATAGGATCCGTCAGTTCTGTGTACCAGAGCATAGGTAGTCCATATGATTAGCAATCAGATAAAACCATGGGCCCGTGGTAAAGTTTAGAAGCTAGTTCTAAACATTCTTTTAGAGATTGCTAATAGAATAGTCGACTGGATAATCCCTATAGAGATTTGACGTTTACATCTATATCTCTGGGATTTATCCGGATACCTGTGACGGAGGAATTATACATTTGCCATGACCTCGACCTGTATGGTTTAGCGAGATTATCCGTGATCGTCATAATCTACGGGTGGATAGATTATGGACACGAAATTTGATTTCGTGACGGAAATACCTGAACCTAGAGAGTCTCCATAATGAAACATACTCATAGAGCACTAGAGCAACATTACATAAATAATATTGATTATTTATAAAGTCGTTTAAAGGTTAAACGCAAGATACGTGCAAAAGGGACCTGATAGTCATTTACGTAATTATTGTGTATTTACATTTAATATTTGATTAATTTAAATACACATTAATTAATAGTCAAAATGAGTTATTTGACTTTTATCCTAAATGAATATATGTTTTTAATATTTAATGTAAATATTATACATATATTTAATATATTTGTATTTGATTAATTAATTAATTATTTAATTGTTAAATGATTAAATTAATTAAAATATAAATATTTTACTTTAGGATATATTTAGTAATGACTTAGTTGCCATATTTTACTTAAATAAATATCTAATAAAGGTGATAATAGATATTTATGCAAGTTGTAATAAAGATAATGCAAATGAAATTGAAATGCAATTTGTTGAATTTGGTATGCAAATCGGCCAAGGTGTAAATGTTGCACATATAAATGATTTTTTCATTTTTCATTTCACTAACCTAATACACATTTCAAAAAAAGAAAACTCCATTGAAGAAAGCTTAAAGAACTTTGAGAAAGAAAGAAAAATCCAAGAAAGCTTGATTTTAGTAAGTTTACTCCAACTTACTATTAGTAGGGAAATTGTTCCTTAGGATCTAGGCTTTCATATTTGATATCCTTAGGTTATTTCTTTCTTTGTTCTTTGTGGTTTTTGTTGATGGAAAACTTTGGTGAAATTGTAAAGCATGTATGATGAAGAAAGGATATGACTATTGTAGTTATATGTAATCTTTTAAGGTTTATGAAACCATGTTGCTATTCTAGAGTTGTTGACCCACTCTTAAATGACCTAGATTTGATCTTGAGTTGTTTCATTGTGTTGAGACTTGAATTGGATGAAAGATTGATGATTGAAACATTTGATTTAATGTAAATGGCATAATTTGCCCAATTTGTGGAAATTGAAAAATTAGGGTTCATGACTAATTCCAAATTTGGGGGTTTTCATATATGTTGTGTATTTATGTGTGTATATGATGCATACAAAGTTTCATGTTGATTGGATATCATTGGATGTGTCTTGAAGCATGAAAGTGCAAAATGCACAATATTGAACCCAAGTGAGGCTCTCGGCTTTGATAAGAAAAATGGGGATTTTGGTTGCTTTGGGTTTTGATGTTTTGAACATCATAAGTTCATCTTAGAAATGATTTAGAATCATTCAAAATTGATTGGATCAATTTCGGACTAAAACGGACAAAAATACAAGCAAGGGTATTTCGGTAAATTCACCAAAAAAAATGTTTTATTGAATTTATTTTCATAATTTGATTATTGGAATGTTAAATAAATATGTTTATTTAATTTATCCGAGAAAAAGTTTTGAAATCTGAAAATCGGATTTTCACCGCTTCCGCTGCGTTACCGGACTCACCACCTAAATAACCCCTTCAATCAGCATACATAGTAACATACGGACATGAGCTGTAATTGAAAAGTTTGTAATATTCAGTGCTCTAGTTAATTGGAGGAAGCATCTCAAAAAGTAATGGAGTAAAAAAAAAAAAATTATGATGTATAAAATAAAGCATCTAAGATCCGGGTTATTAAGTCTGTAAGGGTATTTTAACACCTAGTGCCCTAAAACCAACTGGTTGGGAGTCACCGACCCAACACTCGTTACATAGATGGAAGGTATTGTATATAAATAAAAAATAGTGAAAACTCAAAGAAAAAAATCAGAAAAATTATTCCATTGCTATAAAAAGGTGTGAAATCTGATAGAACTTTAGGACAAAAATATTACTCTCTTATCAACTGCACTTATGACTTTTGTGGGCAAAAATGAGTTGATTATATTTTGTTGGCTGTGTATATGGAGAATGGTAAATATAATCGGAGAATTTACTTATTCGGTAATTTAGAAAGAAACAAAACAACTAATAACTTGGAGTAGAAATTTCACCTGATTAGTCACTAACTTCTTTATTCTCTTTTCGCTTGTCTTTTTGCTTTTGTGTGCATTAGTTTTACTACCTTTTTACTTTTGTAAAATGTTTGTGGGTATCATTGCTGTAAACCCTCACGAGACTACAACTCGTCCACTAGGGACACCTAGGGGTTTAAAGGCTTGTTGCATACGCTAAATGCAACCGTGATCCCTACGAAAGTGGTTTAGTTAAATTTTATTATGTTATTTTATTTTGTGTTTTGCTCGAGGACTAGCAAAATGTTAGGTTTGGGGGTGTGATGAGTGGTAAATCTATCACTATTTCCCACTCATTTAACCTAAAATTTTGTATAGTTTCTTGAGCTTTGTGAATATTTTGATGTGTTTTGTGTTATTTTGTAGATAAATAAAGTTTCAGGACATTCTGGAGGTGATTTGGAGCAAAACAGTGAAAATTGGGAAAAGGGGCATTTTGGTAATTTGTCCGCGTCGCGACGCCAAGACTCATAGCGTCGCGACGCCTAAAGTGCGCCGGACATGCTAACGTGCGCCGAGGGACACGTGTCAAAATCTGAGAAAATGGTCTTGCTAACGTGCGCCGACCTTGCTAACGTGCGCCTTGCCACGTGTCATCATCACAAAAGATCAGCTAAAATGCGCCGTCTACCACGTGTCGAAATCTCATTGGACCAAAGCAAGCGCGTGACACGTGTCGAGTTTTCATTGGACCGAATCACCGGCGACTCACATGCTGCCACGTGTTAATCTCTCATTGGACCAATCCTAAACGCGTGCCACGTGTCAGATGTTCATTAGACCGATAGCTCAGCCAATCACCGTCTGCCACGTGTCGTCTTCCCATTGCACCACCTTTACCGCGTGACACGTGTCATCACGAGATTATGCCGACAATGCGCGTGGTCAACCCGCGTGGACCAAATTAAATAGGTCCAGCGTCGCTACGCTGAAGCCCTTGGCGTCGCGACGCTGGACGCAAAAATTGTCTATAAATTGAGCTCGAGATTTCAGTTTTAGTTGCACTATTCTCTCTCATTTCTTTGATGTAAATAGAGAGTTTCTCTCTCTAGTTTCTTTTAATTTAAGTTTTGTAATTAATTTTTAATTACATTCTATAATAGTAATTACTTTCTGTAATAGTAATAGTAATTTATCTTGTTTTTACTGTTTCAGTTTTACTATTCAACCATGATGAGGTAACTTCTCCTTGCTAAGGTGAAAGGTAATTCTTTTACTGTTACTATTTAGATTAATCTCCCTTAAATATAATATATTTACTATTTAAAATTTGACTTAATAAGGATACCGCCATATTGGTCGGTTGGCTATTAAATTTAAATAGATTTAAACCTGACTAATCCAGGATACCGCCTATATGGCTGGTTGATAATTAAATTTTCTTACCGCCTATATGGCAGGTTCATGGACAAATCATACCGCCTTTATGGCTGGTCGGACTTAATTTGAATTAATCAGGTTACCGCCTATATGGCTGGTTGGTAATATTATCACAAGTTTATATATTAGTTTATGGGAGATATCTAAAATAGTAAATAGTAAAAGTAATTCCTTTTACCTTAGCATTTTATTTTATTCTTATTTACTTTTCAATATTTACTTTACCGCATTTACTATTTCGCATTTTTACTTTATGGCTTTTACTTTTAAATTTTTACTAGCCCTAGTCATGTGTCATAACTAAGTTAGTTATCTAGGGTTGTGATGAATTTCAATATCACCGGTTTATAAGGGTTAGATTATAGTTTCGATAATATAAAGATTTATTTATTGAGTCTTAATCTTAATGCTTTTTATTAACTGGCCATTAATAAAATTGATTAAGTAAATTTAAAATGAACTAGACATAGGGATTTTAAGTTTGAGACATTAGACTCAATAGCCCATGATCTTCCTTGAGGATAGATAACCCTTTAATAGATTTCCTTACAGGATAGACATATACATGTCGGGCGGGGGTAGCCATAATTGGAACTTAAACTTAATGAATCCAGATAATTTAGTTGACATAGACATATGGTTCTATTGGGTTAAACTGGGTATTTGTGTCTGACCATCGACAGAGGCATTCACATAATTTAGTGTTCCAGGTTAATAAATCAATATATTACCCAACTATAGGATAACCACTTCATCTTTAAATAATATTGAAAAGATTCACAACCCTAGATAGTTTTTAATCTTGAATTTTCTTAAAATTTACTTTGGAACAATTTTATTTACTTGTCTTTAAATTTAGAATCGTCGCCATTTCAAATCAATCAAACAACATGTTAGATACTAGTAATCATTTGACCTCATAAAATTAATAGCTTAGGTATTAAGTCCTCGTGGGATCGATATTTTTTATACTACTTGAACGATACGTACGCTTGCGTTATACGTGTGTGTTTACGCCGGTCAAGTGCCTATACTCTTCTTCCATAGCAACAGCTGCAACTTCGTCAAAGACTAGATTACCAGTGACAACATTACTTGCCAAGTTGATGATAAGTTGATCATACGAATAAGGAAGACTTTGAAATAGAATCTCCACACGTTCATTTGTTGATATACTATAATCCAACACTGTGATTTGGGAAAATAGTGTATTCAAGTTGTTGATGTGATCTGTCATGGGTGTGGACTCACTCATTCGAAGAGTGTAAAGTCTCATCTTCAAGAAGATCTTGTTGTGTAGTGACTTGACCTCGTACAATTTGGTAAGTGCATCTCAAATCTCTTTTGCAGTCCTCTTCTCTGCAACACTGGATAACACTGAATCTGCTAAGGCTAGATGCAAGTTGCCTATAGAGTTGTCATCCATATCCTTCCATTTTTCATCAGTCATTCCATCTGATCTCTCTCCAATTACCGCCAAGTAATTGTCTTTTCTCAAGATTGCTTTTATTTTAAGTTTCCATAGGGAAAAATTGCTCCTTTGAACTTCTCAATTTCGAACTTTCCTGCCATGTTTCTAATGACGATCAGCTTCACACTTGAACCAGCTTTTTACTATTTCACCGTGAATAGTACCGTATACGTGAATAGTACTGAATACGTGAATAGTATCATATACGTAAATAGTACTATACGTATATGTAAATAGTCTCTGTGAACAATAACCCTGAACCTGAAGCGCTGATACCACTCTTAGGGGATTGTGGGCTGAAGCAGACACGCAAGTAAAGTGAAATTGAGAATAATTGTTAGTTCAGGAGGATTTGCCTACCATATAACAAATAATTAGGAGGCTTAGCCTACCATAAATATTATCAATAAAATAAAACAATGAGACGCAGATTTAACGTGGTAAAACCCTCCATGTGAGGGAAACATTCACGGGCAAAAGTAGAAGGATTTCACTATGGTGGAAAGAATTTTACAACCTCTCTCTAAACACAAGGAGTGAACAATCTTACTCTCTTAGAATATGAGAATTACAACTCTCTCGCAAACTCTTAAGAAACTATATTTTCTCTCTTAGAATACAGAAGATTTGATTGAGAATGTGATGATGAAAATAATGAAATTAATCCTATATTTATAAACATGAAATTCACTGTGTAAATAGTGAATTCTAATTTTTTATTATTTTCTTTTTAAACATGTGGGACCCGCCCATATTTTTAATTATTTTTCTTTTAATCATTGCACCGAAACTTCACAAACCAACAAGAAACAGGTATTGTGCTTGAAGAACCTTCAAGGAATTGAGCTGGTGCACTTTCTCGTCCATTGATGAAGCAATCAAGTCCATTTCCTCTAATGAGAGGCAGCATCTGACTTCCAAAGAAGAAAGTTTGATCTGTGAAGCTTGATCGGAAGTGTCATTGATAAGGCCACATGAGTTCCGGAATTAGAGCTTGATGAACCTGCACTGATGTTAGAAGAACTAGCGTTTGCCATTAGTGAGCTCTGATACCATGAAAGAATTAAGAATCTTATTTGGCAGCCGAGAATCAAAGAAAAAATCTCTTAATACATGAAGTGAATGAAGAGAATTTTATTGAATTATGAAAACTGATTTTTCAGATATGGAATCATCACACTATTTATACAAGATGGTTAGTAGTTAATTACTAACAGATTGTTGACTCATCATAACTAATTAATGAATCAGCCAATCATATTAGAGTGTTGAAAACTACTTATACAACAGATTCTATTAATTAAGCTTATGAGAGAAGCTAAAGTGACGTGTGGATTAAGCTAATGCGTAATAGCCCTGTCTGGGGCTGTGATCCCGGGCTCGGGCCGAGTTTTATCCGGTCTAATTTTTTTATTAATAAAAAAATTAAATATATTTTTAATTTATTATATAAATATTTATATATATAATTTATTATATAAATATAAATATATTTTTTAAGCCCGAGTCCGAACCGAGCCTAACACATTAAATCCGGGCCCTGAATTTTTTACTCCCGGACCGAACCAAAGTCCGGAAGGACAGGTCCGAGCCGGACCAGACCCATATTTTTTTGCCATCCATATTTTGGATCAACTTTCACTGATTGATCAACCATATTCATATCGTGGAAAAGTATGGGTGAAAAATCTATTTCATGACCACCCCCACACATATTAGAAGAAAAATAATTATTTTAGTTGAACACCACCCTTCCGCTTGAATTATACATAAGTTTGGTTTAAAATTCACCATAAATTCTTCATAATTGTTTTTTAAAAAAACAAATACCACTATAAATCATCTTTAAAGTTAATTTAGAAACCTTGCACATGATAAGTTTTGAAGAATTTCCGTATCACATGAAATAATAAAAAAAAAAAAAAAAAAAAACTGCTCAAATAAATGTTTGGATCAAAAGAATTATCCTTTAGCTGTCAATTTTTATTTTTATTTCCTGAATTAAGTGGACGACATATGGTACTAATTCATTGGATTAAATGGATAATTTATTATTTTCCAAGTCTCCGGAAGATTTGATTCCTCCAACACATCAAATAATCAAAATCTTTTCCGATTTTAGATTATGATCAGAAACCTTAAAAACAGATCATTGGATCAAATAAAGCCTAATAAATCATTCTTGATTAATTTAAACACTAGCCAAAGAGTATCAATGCTTCAGTTACATATCACAATAATTATGTGTACATCAATATCAAAATTTTAATTATGTTCACTAATTTTCGAACACGTTGTTAAGAATCAGAATCTCTAACCTGCCATGGAATAATAATGTATTGTTACATGGAATTAGATGCAAAGTAAAAGCATGTACTCTTTTAAATACTAAGTGTTGCTATGGTGCAAATTTGAGATCGCAATCGATCGGGACGGATAAGGATTTATTAATCCTGATCTCGTTTAGATTATGAATTTGGGACGAAAAATTATTCATAATTTCTTATCAATTTTTGAAATGGAATGAACAATTATCTCGAATTCCAGACAAATCGTTCGGGATTACAAATCCTGATTGAAATTTAGGATTTTTAGAAAAAATATCAGAATTTGAGACGAAAAATTGATTCGAATTCTGTTGGGTGGATATGTTATTAATCATTAAATAATAATAAATTAATTACTAATGCATAGAGATAGAAAAACCTACAAATGTAGAAGATGATGAATTTAAACCAAGTCGAGTTTTTCCTCTATCCTTAAGTTATTATTAGCCTCGTCTCGGTACACTACGGATTTCTTGTGGCTAACGTTCTTCCAGGATTCTTGGTTGATTCTTGTAGAAGGGACACTCATTTCTTTAAGAACACGAATAAGGACAAAATAGTGGAAACTCACTCAAATATGAAAACCTTAGACTTTCTAATATGCCTAAGACTTGTAAAAGAATTAATGGAAGAATGAATTGAGTGAGTTTAAATAATGAGAACCCAATGCCCTATTTATAGACATGAAAAAATGACATTGAAGATGTATCATTAGGCTTAACGATGCAATCCTTAACAGGGTCATAACTCTTCAATGTATCCTTCCAACTCGAAGGTTATATCATTTCCCTCTAAATGAAAGGATATATCTTTCATTTGGTGTCTTTCTTAAAGGTAATATATTAAGGACATGTCTTATCACAATACACCCTATAAATACACCTTATATTTAGGAAATTCCCTACAATCCCCCACAATTTTCTAAATATCAATGCATATACTTAAGAAAGTTTCCTTGAAATGAAACTGCATCGGAATAGGAAGTTTTCCCCTTGAAATTTTCCAAATGAATGACTATCGGATTTACCTTACAAATCAGTGACTCATAGTTTTGAAATATTCCACCGTTAGTGTAAACCAAGACAACAGCCATCACACAGCTTCACTTCGACCATTTCTCGTTCTATGATTGTATTCAATTCGGCCATGATCATCGGTCCTGGCTTCATCAAGCACTTTAGAGAATCCAGTCTTTTAAAATTCCTATGGAAGCGGTCTCACTTTTTACTTGAAATATGTGATCTACTACAAAGAGATATTATGTCTTTACCCATATTAAGACTCTTCTCCTAATATAGTGATCATTAAGAGCTTTCACTTATCTTAATCTTGACATACAGCATTGTGTGTCATTATAGTAATTGGAAAGAGTATAGAACTATACAGTGCTTATTTTGAATTGCACAAAGTTCCAGTTGTCACTTTTGAACCTAGATCTTAGGATCTCTAATCAGGTAGGTTGGGTTTCCACAGTGATAATTCTTAATTTATAGGCTTCATGCTAATTCTCATCGATGATTTCTCAACTTGCTCTCTAGGTAAGCCTTTAGTAAGTAGATTCGCTAGGTTTTCCTTCGACATGACATAATCTATTGAAATTTTACCGCTTGAGAGCAGTTGCCTTATGATATTGTGTCTTCGACGTATGTGTCGAGACTTACCATTACACATTATATTTTAGGCTCTCTTGATAGACAATTGACTATCACAATGTATGCTTATAGTTGGCATTGGTTTTGGCCAATTTGAAATATCCTCTAAGAAATTTCGAAGCCATTCTGCTTCTTCCGCTGCTTTATCTAATGCTATGATTGCAGATTTCATAGTAGACCGGTCAATACACGTTCGCCTCGAGGATTTTCATGACATGGCTGCACCATCAAGTGTGAAAAAATCCACTCATGGATTTGGAATCCACTATATGAGATATCCAGTTAGCATCACTCTATCTCTTTATAACAACAGAATATCTCATATAATATAGACCATATTCTGAAGTGTCTCTCAGATACCTCAAAACTCTTACGATGGATTTCCAGTGGTTTTGTCTTGGATTAGCGATATCTGATCGTGTACAATTTGTGAGATACATCAGACTTCTGATGATTCTCGAATACTTTAATTACGATACGCTCGAACCAGTATTCTTTGAAAAATGAAGAGTTAGGTCTATAGGAGTTCTAGCTATGTTTAGATCTCATTTGTTATATTTCTCAAAAAATTTCTCAACATAATGAGTCTGAGATAATATATATGTATCCCTCTGATTTTCTGGAAATTTTAATTCATAGGATCACATCAATTACTCCTAAATATTTCATGTCAAATTTTATGGTCAATACTTTCTTAGTAGACTGAATCATCTCATTATTACTACCAATTATAAGCATATCGTTAATGTAGAGACACACAATGACATATTCTTTTTGAGTTGATTTAGTGTATACATTCTTATCATACTCATTGATTTTGGATGCACTTGACAACATTTCATTGTCAAATTTCTCATGCCATTGTTTACCCTACAAGAAAAATGTCAAATAGCGACGGAAAAATCCATGAAACCAAAAAAAAAAAAAAATTTAAAAACAAAAATAGTGAATTTTAAAGATGCGGGAAATTTAAAATTTTAAAGATGCATGAAACTTTTAAAATTTTAGAGATGTGTGAAATTTTATAATTATATAGATGTGAGAAATTTATAAATTGTAGAGAGAGGAAATTTTTAAATTTTAGATAAGGGAAAATTTTAAATTTTTGAATGGTGGAAAATTTTAAAGAATTGACTTTTTTAATGTTATATATAAATCTTCAATTCCACAAGACACCGTAATATCCGCCGCAAGCTTCGACACACCACCATCTATTTACGCCACTTTAAACCAAAAAAAAAAATTATTAGTGTTTGTTTCTTAGGAAATTTTAAAATTGGAGATAAGAAAAATGAGAGATTGATAATGATAGTTGAGGTATAAAAAAATTTGATGGTATATGGAATTGAGTAGGAAAAGTTTGGATGATGTATTGGAGTTGAGAGTTAAAAAGATTGCGGTGTATATATAGAGGAAAAAAATAAGGGAAGCGGGAAGATTTGTAAATTTTGTCGACATTTGAATTTTCGTAAGGCGGGAAATTTTTAAAAATATTGGAGAGATTGGAATTTTTTAAAAATAGCGACGAAATAGAGATTCTGTTTCTAATTAGCGATGGAAAATCCGTCTCTATTTTTTTTAAAAAAAAAAAAAGTGGCGTCGAAATGAATAAATTTTTGGGGGGATTGAAAATTTTAAAAATTAGCGACGAAATAGAGATTTTGTTTCTATTTAGCGACGTAATATAGATTCCGTTTCTAATTAGCGACGAAAAATCCATCTCTATTTTTTTTAAAAAAAATGGCGCCGAAAGGATTAAATTTTTGGGGGGATTGAAAATTTTAAAAATTAGCGACGAAATAGAGATTTTGTTTCTATTTAGCGACGTAATATAGATTCCGTTTCTAATTAGCGACGAAAAATCCATCTCTATTTTTTTTAAAAAAAATGGCGCCGAAAGGATTAAATTTTTGGGGGGATTGAAAATTTTAAAATTAACTACGGCATCTTAATTCCGTTTCTAATTAGCGACATAAAAATTTTGTTTCTAATTACCAATAGTTTTGGAAATTAGAAATAAAAATTAAAATTTAAATAAAAAATTTAAAATTAGCGATGGAATAAAGATTCTGTTTCTAATTAGCGACGGAATTTTAATTCCGTTTCTAATTTACGACGGAATTTTTAATTCCGTTTCTAATTAGCGACGAAATTTTAATTCCCTTTCTAATTCGCGACGAAAAAATTATGTTTCTAATTACCAATGGTTTTGGAAATTAGGAATTAAAATAAAAATAAAAATTTAAAATTAGCGATTGAAGAAAGATTTTGTTTCTAGTTAGCGAGGAAATTTTAATTCAGTTTCTAATTTGCGACGAAATTTTAATTCTGTTTCTAATTAACTACGGAATTTTAATTCTGTTTCTAATTAGCAACGTAAAAATTATGTCTCTAATTACCAATAGTTTTGGAAATTAGAAATTAAAATAAAAATAAAAATAAAAATTTAAAATTAGCGATGGAATAAAGATTCAGTTTTTATTTAGCGACGGGATATTAATTTCATTTCTAATTAGCGACGAAATTTTATTTCCATCTCTAATTTAAAGATGAAAATTTTTTTTGTCTATAAATTATGTCCCTAATTTTATTATCTATTTCAATTCCGTCTCTATTCCGTCGTTAAATTTTAAAACAAAATATTCTGTCGCTAAATTCCGTCGCTAAAATTGTAATTTCTTGTAGTGTTAGGTGCTTATTTTAATCCATATAAGGATTTTACAAGCTTGCAAACTTTGTGTTCTTGTCTAGGGACATTAAAACCTTCTGGTTGTTCCATGTAGATCTCTTCATATAATTCATCATTTAAGAATGTCATCTTTACACCCATTTGATGTATTTCAAGACCAAATATAGTTTTTATGGCTATAAGCATTCTTATTGAAGTGATACGAGTCACTAGTGAATATCTATCAAAGTAATCAATGACTTCTTTTTGTCTATAACCGTTTTTGACAAGTCTTGCCTTGTACTTATCTATTGATCCATTTGGCTTCATCTCTCATTTGAAAATCTATTTGTAGCTCAGCGGCTTACAACTTGGAGGAAGATTAACCAACTCCCAAGTAGAGTTTTGAAGGATATAATCAATCTCATTATTGATAGCCTCTTTCCATAAAGGTGCATTTGAAGAAAAAATCGATTCTTTATAGCTTTGAGACTCATTTTCTAACAAGTATGTCAGAAAATCAGGTCCAAAAGACTTAGACGTTCTTACTCTTTTACTAAGTCTATGTTCATTTTCCTCAATATTTCCATGTGGATCTGATTCTTGGTTAACTTGATCACTACTTGTAGCAGTATCAATGATTCTTTTAAGAGACTTCGTTCTTTATTTTTATTTAGAAGGAAATTTCCTTTCAAAGAATGTCACATTACTTGACTCAATTATCATATTTGGATTAATGTCAGGAATTTCAGATTTATGTACCAAGAATTGATACGCGCTACTATTGTGAGAAAATCTAATAAATATATAGTCAACAGTTTTTGGTCTTATTCTCACCTTCTTAGGTTTAGGAACCATCACTTTGGCGAGACACCCCATACTTTCATATATTTATAGGAAGGTGTGTGACCTTTCCACAATTCATATGGTGTCTTGTCCAATCTTTTTTTAGGTAACTTGTTCATAAAGTAGTTGTCGGAACGCAAGACTTCCCCCACAAGTTCTTGGGTAAACAGAGCTTGTCAACATGGCATTCATCATTTCCTTTAACGTTCGATTTCTACATTCTGTAATCCTATTTTGTTGAGGTGAATAAGGACCAGTAGCTTCGTGAATAATTCCATAATTGGAATAATATTCACCGAATATTGACACATATTCACCTGCTCTATCACTCATGATTCTTTTGATTTTCTTGTCAAATTGATTTTCAATTTCATTCTTATAGTGTATAAAGCTTTCAATAGCTTCATATTTGCTCCTCAAAAAATACACATAGCATAATCTTATGCTATCATCTATAAAAGTGACAAAGTACTTTTTACCGCCTCTTGTTTGCACAACATTCGTATCACACACATCAATGTGTATAAATTTCAAGGGTTCAGAACTTCATTCTATGGAATGAAATGATGTTCTATTCATTTTCGCTTCAACACATACTTCACATTTATGTTGGTTATCAATTGTAAATTTAAGTATAAGGTCCATGTTAATTAATTTACGCATTATATCATAATTAACATGCCCCAACCTACCATGCCATATACTTTGTGACTCAATAATATAAGAAGAAGAAGTAGTCTTATTATTATAAGTACTGTGTCGATTGACAGCCATTATATTGAACTTTAAAAGGCTCTTAATGAGGTATTTTTTTCCTACATAGACATCATTTTTGTTCAGTACAAACTTGTCATAAATAAATACAAGTTTAAAGTCATTCTTGCTAAGGAGAAAACCTGAACCAAGTTCTTTCAAATATTAGGAATATGTAAAATATTCTTCAATGTAAGCTCATTCCTGGATGTCATCTTCAGAACCATTATGCCTTGTCCAACTACTCTGGAGGTAGACGAGTTTCTCATTGTTAGATGATCACCACCATCGACCTTCTGATAGGAGGAAAATATTTTGATGTCAGCACAAATATGACGAGTAGGCCCCATGTCTACCCATTATTCTCTCGGGTTCCTAACCAAGTTGGCTTCTGTTACCACTACTGAGAGGTTCAAACTTTGAGATCTCATTAGTTAATAACTCATCTTCAGTGACATGGGCCTTATTTTTATTTTTCTTGCATTTGTCTTGAGATTTCTTATTTGTGCAGTCTTTTGCTATATGACTACTTTTCCCACAAACATAGAACTTCCTCTTGAACTTCTTGTTTGCTTGGGAAGAATCAGTTCCACTGTTCTTTCTCTTTCTGCTACCATTTCCACCATCAATGATGTTGGCCTTAAACTTCATAGTCTTGTAGCTAGCCTTCATAGTCTTCTATTGTCCTCTTCGATTCACAACCGAACTCCTAGGTCTTCAAGACTCATCTGTTTCTTCTTATGTTTCAGATAACTCATAAAGTCCTTCCATGAATGAGGCAACTTCTCAGTAATTGTGGCACCTTGAAACTTATTGTAGAGTTTCAATCCATCATCCAATATTTCGTGAATGATCAATTATAGTTCACCCAAATGAGACATTACCATCTTTGAATCTACCATTTTGTAGTCCATGAACCTACCCACGATAAATTTCTTTTGTCTGACATCCTTGTTTTGTACTTTTTCTCAAGCGATTCCCATATAATCTTCACAGAAGTCATCACTTGGTAGATATTATACAGGGTATTGTCATGTCCTCTCAAGAGGTAGTTCTTGCACAAGAAGTTGACTTGCGACTATGTCTCAACTCGCAGTTGTTTAACTGTTTTCATTCCTCCCTCCACAGGACCCTGAGGATCTTCCTTGAGATACTTAGCCAACAACAGTGTTGTCAAGTAGAACAACATTTTGCTCTGCTACTATTTGAAGTTTGCTCCACCAAACTTATCCAGACTCTCCATGAACGACCGGTACTGTGATATTT
>SKCR01046309.1:0-41648 GCA_019454045.1 Zanthoxylum bungeanum
TGCATTTAATTCCACTATAAAAGTAGAATCATTCGTGACACTCCCACTGCATCTTTTTGACTCTTTATGACGTAGACTGTCTAACGTCATAATTAGTCTCAAAACTAATATGACCCTAATGGTTGCAGACTGTATTCTCCATGAATTAGAAACTCGTTCTTAATATCTCAAAGATCACAAAGAACGTGTTTCAAGATCCATCATATGTCTATAAGATGTCAAAATAACTCGTAACAATTGCGATTAAATCGACATCGATAATCGCATATAATAAAGTATTCACTATGTCATCATCAAATGATACATAATATTGTTTAGACATTCTAATCAATATCTCTTTCGAAAAAGGAATCATCCTTTACGAAAGATGAATACTATGTATAAGACACACAAAACTGTCGAACAGTTATACTAACTGTCAACAGATAGCCTTGTTATGTCCTTCATTAGATCATATCTAATGTACGACTAATAGGGCTATCTCACAAGTCTCCAGTTTCATATCATATATAAAACTTTATATCAAATATATAAAAAGACTACTCCCACTTTTTCACGGAGTAAAGAAGACTTAGGTAAATCTTTTACCTAACAAACATCTCATTATTACTATAATAATGACAATGTCGTTAGGATATATAACACTCTAGAAAGTAATTTGTACGCTCCCACTAACCCTTTTATCACATATGTATTCTATAATACTTTGACAAGATCAGACAATCTGACGATATCAAAAATAGAAACACATTTTCTGGAAGACTTATCCGAGTCTACAATAGGCTCTATAAGCTAGCACACTAAACTGCAATTTCAGCAGAACACAAACTCTAGGGCCATTCCAGAATGTACTCTTCAAAGGAAATCACAAATGATCTCTTATTCGAATAAGTCATCCAAAACGCCACTTTGCATTATTTAGCTAAAGTATAAGTTTATTATCAACATTAACCAATATATCTTTAATTGTTCATTTAGTGTGACTAGAGATAAGTTTTCTCAGAATCTACAATAGATTGCTGAGTATAACATTTCTCACTGTCATACTGTAAAGGTCAAGCCTTTCACAAGCTCACAATGCTTTCGCTGCGCAAACAATTAGCACATATCATGAACTAATTCATAATGAAAGCTTAATCAAGTTCAAAACTTGATCGTAGTAAGCTATGAACAATCTTAGATCTAAGGTTCAATGGTGAACTTCCAGAATCGATATCAAATATCGCTTCCATTACAAGTTATAGGATAATTTTTCTTCAGTAAGAAAACAACGGAACCATTAAGTATCAAATACTCGTGAATGATTCTGTTATCCCATTGGACTTGTATAGAAGATGTATAAGGGTTGTTTCATCTTATTAATTACGTAGTTCCATTTATAATTTATCATTCTCACATTTGACTTCAATAAGTCAAGTCTTTTCTACAATAGTTAACATCTGATGTTACACACCAAGTAATAAAACGATTTTATTACTTAGAATCGTAGGAAAGATATTCTATTAAATAGAATACAATATTCTATTAAACAGAATAAACGAAAAGGTTTTACTTATACCTCCGAGGTGTAAGTAATTTCCATTATATAACTATTATATAAAAGAAAGATTGAAATCTCAAACTTTTCAAGATTCAAATTTTCTACCTATACATACCATATATGCAACTGTAGAAAATAATGGAATATTAATTAAAGAGATGAATTAGTGTTATTGGAGCATAACCCCAAGAGTATTGAAACTAATTCGGTAACATTCAATATCTAATGAATCAAATCAAATAAGATTCGATTGCTCCCACTACTCAATTCCATCAAGATGGAATCGTGGAAGAACAATATTGAATATGAATCATATTCACTGAATAACCTTAGAACTAATTGCTTTAAATTCATATGTTTGATCGTATCAAAGATCTTTGAACAGTTCAAAGACATGTAATGAATTTTAAGGATCAAGTTTTTCAAAATACTTTAGATTGAATATATTTGAACAGGTCAAAAATGTTCAATCTTCGTTTCATCAGAACAGATTGAAAGTTCTTGATACTTTCAAGACTTTCAATATGTGTTCCTTCAGAAACACGTAACTAAGTTATGACAATTCATCAACTAAGTTACGAAATAAAGAAAATACATTAAGCAATTATTATTTATTAAACTACATACATCCAATGTATCAGTTAAATAAATTTGGTGGTCCAATGACAATCATTGGTTAAATGAGATCTTAATCACTTTCCTGAATACAATATTCATTAAATGGACAAGGATGTGTGGTGTGATCTAGTATCAAACCATCCTTCACCATAAGGAATAAGCATCCAATGCTTAAGTGATTAAACTCATAAAGCACCGTTCTAAATTATTTACTTTACCGAATAATTTTTCTTAATGTTTATCTATACGTCAATGACACTACTAGTTATTATAAAATATGTAACAACTGTTTATAAAAACAAATAACTATCCAATAGTCGCAAGTTCCGATATCAAATATCAAAACAATCGTTAACTAATATTTTTAAATAACTAGATGGGAGATCTGGTATCCAATACCTATAGTTGTAGTATTGTGAAAATCGATATTTTCTATACATAACTATACACATCTCCTTTCTTTAGCTTTACTATTTGCATTCAACTATTCACAACAATTGTAAATAATTGATTAGAAAATCGTGTCGGACACATTGCCTCTAAAGGTAATTAAAGCTAAGAAACGTCATTACGAGATAAACAAATACCTAATGGGGCTTTCTAAATGCCAGTCAAGAATCTCGAGACATGAACTAATTCAAGTCAATTCTTACTGCATAAGAAACTATTGTCTCTAAAGTATATATCCTAAATGAGATATCTATCTAGATTATCTATCATGACTTAGAAATTAAGTCATTAACCATCTTTATTTTAAGAAAATCGGAACAACAGTTCCCGATGGTTTAGACCAATCTAATAATATCCTAGTCTATTAGTATCTAGAACCTATTCTAGAATAACTGCAACCAAGAGTCAAGTCAGATAACATATCAAAATATGTGTGCAGTAAATAAAAGTTTAATTCTATATAAACAATAGAATAAGGAAACAAACAAGCGGCAATTTCCATAATAACATACACTGCCTAAGTTATGGAATATTTTAAACTTAGCAGTGCCTCCCACTATTTTTACGTAATGCCGTAATCCCCAACGGAAAGACGAGAATTCAATAATTAAATCGAATTCCATAATGGGAAGAGGACCCCATGAATTATTTCGACTCAGCAGAGGCACGGTCTCGCCGGCGTATATTCACAGGTAGACAACTAATTGTCAATCACTTACTAGTGACTCCAAGATTCCGGTCCTAGCCGTTTCTCGTTGTCGCTACGAAGGCAGGCCCACAAGGAGACGTACCAAGGTTAAACTTGTCAATGATAAACTCAAGTTACTTGCGAAACCCTGACAGCTAGGGCACGTTCAGGATTCCGCTTTCGCTTGAATTTATCTAGTATCTAATATACATTCGGCATAAATAATTTCTATCAGCTACATCCTCACAGCAGAGGCACGGTCTCGGATGTAGTCAACGAAAAGATATTTATAAACCGTATTGACAAGACAGACCAAGAAACAAGTATTCCAAATACTAGTTACTATAAAACCTTATTTAAACGGGGATATTCCATTAAGTGTCATACACCCTAAATCTAATCAAATTAGATTATAACATGCATGTATAAAGTCAAGAAAACATGATTAAACATTGAATAAAACAAGCTAATCATTTATGGAGGCCTAGAATCAGACTCGCTCTGATACCATTTTGTAGGGGTTTTTAGGGGCTAATCCGGTAACGCAGCGGAAGCGGCGGAAGATCGTATCTTCCGATTTCAAAACTTTTTCTTGGATTAATTAAATAAACATATTTATTTAATTGCCCAATAATCAAATTATGAAACAAAATTTCAAATGAATCATATTCAAGTGAAATTACCAAATTACCCTTATATGGTATTTTGTCCATTTTAGTCCGAAATTGATCTAATCAATTTTGAATGATTCTAAATCATTTCTAAGATGAACTTAGCATGTTCAAAACATCAAAATCCCCAATTTTTGACCCTAAGGCCGAATGCACCATTTGGTGCCCAAATTGACCATTTGGTCATTTCATGCTTCAAAACTCATCCAAATGAAATCCAATCAACATGAAACTTTGCATGCATCATATACACACCCAAATGCTCAACATATATGAAAACCCCCAAATTTGGAATTGGTCATAAACCCTAATTTTTCAATTTCTTCAAATTGGATAAATTAGACCAAATTGGTTAAATCACTACTTCAATCATGTTTCTTCCATCCAATCAAAGTCTCAACACAATGAAACAACTCAAGATCAAATCTAGGTCATCTAAGAGTGGGTCAACAACTCTAGATTAGCAACAAGGTTTCCAAAACCATAAAAGAATACTTATAACTACAATAGTCACAAGCTTTCTCCATTATACATGCTCAACACTTTCACCAAACTTTTATCCATCAAAAACACAAAGAATAAAGAAAGGAATAACTTAAGAACATCATATGTTATAGCCTAGATCATAAGGAACAATTTCTTATCTAATAGTAAGTTGGTAAAACTTACTAAATCCAAGCTTTTCTTTAGTTTTTCCTTTCTTCTTCACTTGCTTCCTTGGTTTTTCTTTAATGGAGTTTTGTCAAAGTGAATTAGGTTATCAAATGAAAGTGAAATGAAAACTATAAATACTTGCTACACTTTTAGCCTTGGCCGAAATTGGCCAAGCCAAATGCAAGAATAATAATTTCAATTTCATTTGACATTTTATCTTATCAACTTTGATAAATATCTAAAAACACTTTAAAGATATTAATACAAAGTCAACAAAAGCAACCAAGAGAAATATAACTCTTATATTCTAAGGTCATGGCCGAAATTAATAGAAAAATAAAGGAAAAAAGATATTTTCATTTTCAAACAATTTTTGAACAAATATCTTAAGAAGTCAAAATCAATTTGACAACATTTTCCTTTAATGTATAAGTCAACAATGCAACTTATAATCATTTCCTAACTTTATCATTTGGTGATATATTTATATTTTAATTATATTAATCATTTAACAATTAAATAATTAATTAATTAATTAAATACAAATATATCAAATATATGTATTATATTTACTTTAAATATCTCAAATACATATATTGATGATATATGTCAAATACCTTTATTTGACTATTTATTAATGTGTATTTAATAATATCATATATAAATACAAATACACATTAATTAGGAAATGACGGTTCGGCCCGTTCGCATGTATTTTTCGTTTAACGATTAAACGATTTATAAATAATCATCATTATTCATAAATGTTGCTCTAGTGCTCTACGAGTATGTTTCATTATTGAGACTCTCTAGATTCAGGTATATCCGTCACGAAATCTAATCTCGTGTCCATAATCTATCCACCCGTAGATTATGACGATCACGGATAAACTAGCTGAATCATACAGGTCGAGGTCATTGCATACGTATAATCCCTCCGTCACAGGTATCCAGATAATCCCAGAGATATAGAAGTGAACGTCAAATCTCTATAGGTATTATCTCGTCGACGTATCTATTAGCAATCTCTAAATAACATTCGGAACTTACTTCCGAAGTATACTGTGGCCACAGATTTAACAGACTGCTAATAATATATGGACTACCTATGCTCTGTACACAGAACTGACGGATCCTATCTTGACACACACAGGATATCCTGAGGATCGATCCACACCAAACGAACAGGCGGAGGTCTGATCTAAATAGATCGGTGACGTGACTGCCATCTAAGTGTGGAGGATGTCTCATACATCCACACAGTCGTCTCAAGTCGAAGGACCACTATGCTACTCAACCCGAGAAGATTCTTATTGACGTTGGCGTACCATCCATTAAGAATCTTCGGTGAGCCGTTCAATGTTTATCCACTATAAACACCTACACGTCTATACGAGTCTCCATAGACTCATGGTTCATTGGGATAAACCATCGGACCAAGTCTCGATATACGACATGTACTGGTCTCAACGGATTTGACTAACCGACCCGTGTTAGCAAATCTTGACCAGGAACTTTGTTTGATAATATACATATAGCAGTGACACTTCCCAATGTCAATTACAAACTAACTTTGTAACTGTGTACTGCATTATATATTATCGGGCCTTTGTCTAATATATACATATCACTAAACCACATTTAGTTTCAATCTAATCGTAATCAGATCGAATACGTATATAAGAACAAGAGGTGCAACCATAAATAAGTAATATTATGGAATAAGGGGATGTTCGTATTCATGAATCAGACATAAATACGGTCCGGATTGGCGCTCTGAGCACCAATCCCCAACAATAACTTCCCGAGGAAAATCCTCGCTTAGAAATAAGGTTGTAAAGTAATGTGTATTGGATACATATTTCTTGGTCCGTCTTGTCAGTACGGTTTATGGGTATTTTTCTATAACTGCATCCGAGATCGTGCCAATTCTGCGAGGGTGTAGGTTATAGAATTATTATCCATACTGGTTGTATATTGATACTGGACAAATTCAAGTGAAAGTGGAAATCCTGAAGGTGCCAAAGCTGTCAGGACTACATCGGTAGCTTGAGTTTGTCATTGACAAGTGAAACATTGATATGCCTCATTGTGAACGTGCCAAAGCTGTCATAACGAGAAACGATCAGGATCAAAACCAGGAGTCACTGGTGAGTGATTGACAAAGAGTTGTCTACCTAATGAATATACGTAGGCGAGATCGTGCCAAAACTGTGAGTCTAAATATATTCATGGGATCATACTCTCACTATGGAATTCGATTTAATTATTGAATTCCCGTTCTTCGTTGGGGATTACGGTATTACGTAAAGTAGTGGGAGACACTGCTGGGTTAAAAATTCATAACTTAAGCAGTGTGTAATTTTATGGAAAATACTGCTTTCGTTTTCCTTTATTCTATATTGTTTATAGAATTATACTTCTAATCCACTGCATGCTTATTACTTGAATATGTTTTCTGACTTTACTTATGGTTGCGTAATTCTTGAATAGTTTCTAGAAAGACAGTAGACTTAGATATTGTTAGATTAGTTAAAACCATCAGGAACTGTTGTTCCGATTTCTTGAAAATCAAGATGGTTTGTGACTTAGTTACTAAGTCACGATTAGTAATCTAAATAGGATATCTATTTTAGGATATACCTGTCTAGAAAGAATAGTTTCTTATGCAGTAAGAATTGACTTGAATGGTTCATGTCTCGAGATTTTTTACTGGCATTAAGAAAACCCCTTTAGTATTTGTTTATCTTTTAATGACGTTTCTTTGCTTTTAGTGACTTTTAGAAGTCACGTGTCTGACACAGCTTTCTAATCAATTATTTACAATCATTGTGAATAATTGAACGCAAATTATAAAGCTTAAGAAAGGAGATATGTATAGTTGTGGACAGAGAATATTGATTCTCACAATACGACAACTATAGGTATTGGATACAAGATCTCTCATCTAGTTATTTAAAATAATATTTAATAGCTGTTTTGATATTTGATATCAGAACTTGTGACTATTGGATAGTTACTTGTTTTTGTATAAACAGTTGTTACATATTTTAATAAGACTAGTAGTATCATTAATGAAAAGATAAATATTAAGAAAAATATTCGGTAAAATAAATAACTTAGAACTGTGCTTTATGAGATTTTATCATAAAAGCGTTAGATGCTTATCCCTTATGGTAAAGGATGGTCTGATATGAGATCACACCACATATCTTTATCCATTTAATGAATATTGTATTCAGGTTATGATTAAATCTCATTTAACCGATGATTGTCATTGGACCACCGATTTATTAAACTAATACATTGGATGTGTGTAGTTTAATGAATTAGAAATTGCCTTGTATAGTTTTCTTTGCTTCGTAACTCAGTTAATGAATTGTCATGACTTAGTTACTTGTTTCTAATAGAGAACATGTTGAACGTCTTGAGTTGTTCAAGAACTGTCAATATGTTTCTAATGAAACTCGGATAGAATATTATGAATAGTTCAAAGATATTCTATCTGTAGTGTTGAAAACTGTATCTTTAAAAATTCATTGCGAGTCTTTGAATTGTTCGAAGATGTTTGATATGATCAAATGCATGAACTTATGGAAATTAGTTCTAAAGTTATTTAATGAATGTGATTCTTATTCAATATTAAACTTCCATGATTCCATTTTGATGGAATTGGCCAGTGGGAGTTATCGAATCTTATATGATTTGATTCGTTGATATTGAGTGTTACCGAATTGGTTTTTAATACTCTTGGGGTTATGCTCCAGTAACACTAATTCGTCCTTTTAATTAAGGTTCCATTTGTTCCTACAGTTACATATATGATATGTATAGTAGAAAATTCAAATCTTGAAAAGTTTGAGATTTGAAACTTTCTTTTGTATAATGGTTATATAATTGAAATTACTTGCGCCTCGGAGGTACAAATGAAAGGTTTATCATTTATTATATTTAATGGAATATTGTATTCTATTTGATAGAATATCTTTTCTATGATCCCGAGTAATGAACTTGTTTTGTTACTTGGTGGTTAACATTGGATGTTGACGATTGTAGAAAGGACTTGACATAGTGAAGTCAAATGTGAGAATGATAAACTGTAATGGAACTACGTAATTAATAAGATGAAAAGACCCTTAGACAACTTCCGTATAAGTACAATAGAATGTCAGAATCATTTACAAATTATTCGATACTTAATGATTTTGTTGTTTTCTTATCGAAGAAAATTATTCTATAACTTATAGTGAGAGCGATATTTGATATCGCTTTCGGAAATTACATTTGAACCATATATCTAAGACTGTTCATTGCTTACTACGATCAAGTTTAGAACTTGATCAAGCTTTCGTTATGAATAGTTCATAAAATGTGCAAATTGTTTGCTCAGCAAAAGCAAAGTGAGCTTGATAAAGGTTTGACCTTTACAGTATGACAATGAGAAAGGTTATTCTCAGTTGTCTATTGTAGATTATGAGAATACTAGTCTCTAGTCACACTAATTGAACAATTAAAGGTCTGTTGGTAAATGTTGATACTAAACAGTACATTTTGGCTAAAGAATGTAAAGTGGCGTTTTTGAGTGATTTCTTCGAATAAGAGATCCATCGTGATTTCTTTGTTCGAAGAGTTCATTCTAGAATGACCTTATAGTTTGTATTCTATTAAGATCACAGTTTGATATACCGGCTTAAAGAGCTTATTGTAGTCTCAGATAAGCTTTCCGCAAAGTCGTGTTCTCTGATTTTGTTATTAGTCAGATTGTTTGGTTTTATCGAAGTGTAGAGAATACATATTTGTCAGTAGGGTCAGTGGGAGCATACAGATTTCTTTCTAGTATTATATATCCTAAGTCTTCTTTTCTCCGTGGAAGCAGTGAAAGTAGTATTTGTTATATTTGATATAAAGTTTCATATATGATATAAAACTGAGAGACTTGTGAGATACTCCCATTAGTCGCGCATTAGATATGATCTAATAAATGACACAGTAAGACTATTTGTATTACAGTTAGTATAACTGTTTGACAGTTAACATGTCTTATATATATATATAGTATTCATCTTTCGTAAATGATGATTCATTTGTCGAAAGAAAGATTTATTAGAATGTCTAGTCGATCTTATGCATCATAGGATGATGGCGTAATGAATACTATATTATGTGTGATTAAAGATATCAATTTAATCATAATTGTAACGAGTTATTTTGATATATTGTAGACCATATGATGAATCTTGAAACTTGTTCTTTGTGATCTTTGAGATATTAAGAACTAGTTTCTTATTCATGGAGAATTTAGTCAGCAACTATATGGTCAGATTAGTTTTGATCCTAATTATGACAATAAATGGTCTATGTCATATAAAGTCAGAAAAGATGCAGTGGGAGTGTCACCGTTGATTCTACTAAATTAGTGGAATCAGTTCCAACTTATGAAGTATTGACTTATAAAGTTGCATAGTGACCCTATAAATTAGAAGTCTTCGTATTAGTTTTATGCTTGCAGTTGTCTTATAGTATTTTAGATTTGATCCATATAAACTCAGACAACTTAGCAGCTATGACACAAAACTAATATAACATTTGAGTCATATTGATGTGGAATTTCGATTCTATAAAATATGAATGATGTTGGATTAGGAAAACAGTTAGGTTTGTTGGACATACTCGATTTGTTAAAGCAGACTTACTTGTTGTTGCCTACCTCTAGAGTGCTGGTGAGCTCTTGAGGACCATGAATATGCGATACATATTAAGATGTGTATAGGATACCGTGGATTGGCACTAGAGAAAGTGGGAGAAATTGTTAGAGTTGGTGCTCGGAGTGCCAATCCGGATCGTATTTATGTCCGATTCATAAATACGAGCAATTCTTTTTTCCATAATATTACTAATTTAATGGTAGCACCATTGTCTTTTATACACCTATTCGATCTAATTACGATTAGATATCTGATTACGATTAGATCGAAACTGAATCTGGTTCAGTGATACATGTATCTTAGACAAAGACCCTAGGATTTACAATATAGTTCGCAGTTACAACGTAGTTTGTAATTGACATTGGGAAGCGCGCTATAAGATGTACATCCTTAAATAAATTTCCTGGTCAAGATTGACTAACACGGGTTGGTTAGTAAAGTCCTTTGAGACCAGTACATGTCGTATATCGTGACTTGGTCCGATGGTTTATCCCAGTGAACTATGAGTCTCGGGAGACTCGTATAGACATGTAGGTGTTTATTTGATAAGACACTGAACGACTCACTGAAGATTTCCTAATAGATGATACACCAACGTCAATAGGAATCTTCACGAGTTGAGCGAGCATAGTGGTCCTCCGACTTGAGATTCCACAGTAGGATATATGAGTTATCCTCCACACTTTGATGACAGGCATGTCAACGATCTATTCATGATCAGACCTCCACGTGTGTTCGTTGGGTGTGGACTGATGCTCATGATATCCAGTGCGTATCAAGATAGGATCCGTCAGTCATGTGTACAGGGCATATGCATCCTCACGTGTTTACGATCTAGTAAATCCATGGTCGTGGTATAACTTCAGAAATTAGTTCCGAGTGTTATTTCGAGATCGTAAATTGAAAGTCGATTGTATTATACCGAACGGATTTGACGTTTTTATCTATATCATAGGTATAATACGGATAGCCTGTGACAGAGGGATTATACGTATACAATGATCTCGACTTGCATGGTTAAGCGAGATTATCCGTGGTCGTCATAATCCATGAGTGGGTGGATTATGGACACGAAATTGGATTTCGTGACGGATAAACCTAAACTTAGAGAGTCCCACAATATGAAGTGTACTCGTTGAGCACTTGGGCAACGCGATACGAATAATACGGATTATTCATAATACGTTATTGGATTAAGTGAGTTAATTCAGATCGTTTAATCGGTTAAACGATAACACATGCATTAGGGAATTTTGTCCGATAATAATTATTGTGTATTTGTATTTGATACATAATACGATTAAATACACATTAATTATTCGTCAAATGAGATTTTGACACATGCCATAAAAATATGGATTTGTTATTTAATGTAAATAAAAATACATATATGAATGTTATTTAATTATTTAGTTATTTAATTGTTAAATGATTAAATAATTGAAAATTAAATATCTTAACCATTTGTCATAATTAGTATGATAAATGGTGACATATTATTGGAACATATGGCATGATCTAAATATACTTTATGTGTGTGCTAATTTGATTGGTCAATATAAAATATATTACAATTAAATTTGATTTAATTTTTCAAAATGACAAAAAAGTCCCTATAAAGTCGGTCAACAAGGGATTAAATAAAAAAAATTATTTTCCCTCTCTTGTTGTCTTCAAAAATTGCCGAGAACCTCAAATGAAAAACATGAAAAATGGGTTTCATGGATGCTTGGTGATTCAAGCTCATAAGTGAAGGAAAAATCAAGAAATGGCTTAAGGAACTTTGGAGTATTATAGGTAATCTTCAAAATCCCTAAAGCTTTGAAATTTGTTTCTTGTTTATTGATTTCTTATAATGGTTCTAGGGATTATTTGCTTGTAAAATTTGGGGCTTTTGGCTTTGATGGATGATATTGGAAGTGTTATGCATGTGTGAAGTGATATTGGTAGATATTATTGTAATATTAGGCCAATTTGATCAATTATTGATGAGTTGCTATTCTAGAGTGTTATGAACACTCTTATGGAACCTAGAATTTTTCTTGGGTTGTTCATATGTGGTGACCTTGATTTGGTGTTGTTGATTAATTAGATTAATCTTGAAAATTGGATTTAAAGCATGAAATTGGACAAAATCGATTCCTGGATCAGACCTGGAAGTTTACTAATTTTTTTGATGAAAAATATGTTTTGTGAATGTTTTGGATGTATTTTGGGTGTTGGAACAATTGCCGAAAATTATTTCCGAGTTGAAATAAGCGAAAACGACCAAAAACAGCGTTACCGGGTGACAGCTGCCCAAACAGTGAATCTGTCACTGTTCGGGTAGCCCATGAACTGCCCTGACACTATTGGGGCTAACTTGGGCAGTCCCCATAAGTGTCGGGTGGTCGGTTCGGTCAAAACATGAGTTTTGCGTCATTTTGCGAAAAAATGGATTTTGTAAAAATTTCGCGATGTTTCAACCTTATTTATGTTGATATTTGATATTGAATAAATATGTTTAGGTGAAATATGAATAAATTGTTCATATTAGATATTGAATACCTTATTTGGTTTTTTGAAAAAGTTTTAAAATACGATTTCGCCCGAACCGCGCTTCCGTTGCGCCCATTGCCCAAAACCCCAACATGAAGGATATATGAAGATTGAGCATATCATTTCATGCATTGCATGCAGACACACATGATATTAATCCCTTTTGGATGCATCCATCATAAAAACTCAGTGGGTTAGAGAAAAAGGTAGGCTAGTCAAGAGACAGATAATAAACGCAAAAATGGCCAATAATGTCAGTACCCTTAGTGACATCGCTCGTATAGATCAGTTAGAGACAAATATGAATAAGGTGACAGAACAACTTCAAAACCTAGCTAATGTTATTGCCAATTTGATAGTAATTTAAACAGCACCCCGGGCTCCAAGGGCTGAAACTAGTGAAATGGGGCGTGAAGAGCCTCAGAATAGGAAAACAGAGGAAATCCCCATTTTAGATGATGATGATATAACCGACTATGCCAACGGTAGAAGGGCTAAGTCACAAACTGAAGCTGAGCTCTGAAGGTTGAAAGAGCAAATAGAGACAATAGCCTAGAAAATGAAGGGCAAACATGAAGATTTATTAGACGACAATGCCATAGCCTTCGAGGAACAACCGCCTTCTTATAGGAATGGAGACTTTAAAGCACACCTTTATCACTATGTGTCTATAATGAGTGCCACTGGCTTGTCCGAGTGCCAGGTTATGAAATTATTTGGGATGTCTAATAAACACTAAAAAATGCACATTTATTAAAAGAAAAATTAATCATTTTATTCTTATAGTTTCATTAATCCCCTTAATTTATCACATTTGTGAAAAAACAATTAAATTTATATTTTTTATATATTTATTATATATTTTTATTTATTGTGTACGTAAAATACTGCTTTGGAAGCTTAACAGGAAAAATAGATACGAGGTCTAAATTCCAGAACCTAGAAAACCGAAAAGAGCGTGACAGCTAGATTCAAATCGGACTTGAAAAACATTCATCGTGTTTAGATTGGTGACAAAATAAGATTATGATGTATTTAGCTACACATGTATTGTCTTATTATTATTATTATTATTATTATATATATATATATAAAATATATTTATAAGGTCCCACCGAGATTATATATATATATATATATATATATATATAATATTTTGGAGGTCCCACCAATATTATATATATATAGGCCTCCTATAAAATGAGGTGTTCGACACCTCGGGGGTAGGGGGATGCCAGTCTAGATGCGTTATTTCATTTTCCCATTTCGGGATATTTGGGGTAAGTATCCTGTGTGTTTTATTTTATTTTATTTCTTTTGTAATTTCTTTTTCTTTTATTAATAAAATCATGAGTGTTTTTATCTATATCTTGTTTTGTAAATTTATATGCTGTTAGGGTAAATGGTGAAACTCTTGGTATGAAAATATATGTGATTTTTTATTTATATTATATTTTATAAATTGTGCTAATTTCTCAAATAAAATTGATACTTTTTCTAGTTTCTTAAGGACTCTTGACTAGCTGTAGATAGTTCCCGATTGGCATAGATAATACTTGCATCCTATAAATGAGAGAGAGTGGACTATCAAATATCTGAATTAATTATTGACAAACTTTGTTACCGCCTATATGACTGCTTTTTATATATTTTGTATAATTGAGTACCTAACTGGACTTGTTATAGACAAATGATATCAACGCCTTTATGGATAGTTTTATACGTTTTGACATATTTAGTATCTTGGCCGGACTAATTATCGACAGGAGGAATCAAATGTGTTGACATAATTAATACATGATAATTATGAAATAAATTGATTAAGAAATAATTATAATTTATATTTTATAAAAGTAATAATTAGTAAAAATTTGAAATATCAATAGTGGATCTCCTAACCATAATATTTTATTTTATTAGTTGAATTATTATTTTATCTTATTGACCGGTGCTTACACACACGTGTATAACGCAAGCGCACGTATCGTTCAAGTAGTAAAAAAAGTATCGATCCCACGAGGACTTAATACCTAATCTATTAATTTTATAAGGTCAAATGATTACTAGTATCTAACAGGTTGATTGATTGATTTGAAATGGTGATGATTTTGAATTTAAAAACAAGTAAATAAAATTGCGCGAAAGTAGGTTTAAGAAAATTCAATATTAGGAAACTATCTAGGGTTGTGAATATTCTAATATCATTTTAAAGATGAAGTGGTTATTTCATTTTTGTGTAATAAATCGGTTTACTAACCTGGAACACTAAATTATACGAAAGCCTCTGTCGATGGTCAGACGCAAATACCCAGTATAACCCAATTGAACCATATGTCTATGTCAACCAAATTACCTGGATTAATTAAGTTTAAGTTCCAATTATGGCTACCCCCGCTCGACAAGTATATGTCTATCCTTTAAGGAAATCTATCCTTATGGAAGATCGTGGACTATTAAGTCTAAGGCTGAAACCTAAAATTCCTTTGTCAAGTTTATTTTAGATTTACCAGATCAATCTTATTAGTGGCCAATTAACAAGACGCATTAAGCTTAAGACTTAATAAGTAAACCTTTAAATTACCCAAACTATAAAATAACCCCTTATAAATCGGTGATATTAGAATTCATCACAACCCAAGATAACTTAGTTACAACACATAACTAGGGCTAGTAAAAACTTAAATAAAATAAAAGACATAAAGTAAAATGCTGAAAGTAAATTGCTGAAAAGTAAATTGCTGAAAAGTAAATGCTGAAAGTAAATTGCTGAAAAGTAAATAAAGTAAAAGTACAATAAAAGAAAATGATGAGGCAAAATGATCCACTTTTATTACTTCTATTATAGATATCTCCCTTAATATAATATATTAACTTTGCATGATAATTACCAACCAGCCATATAGGCGGTATCCAGATTAAGTCAAATTAATAATTAATTACCAATCGACCAATCAGGCGGTATCCAGTTTAGTCAGGTTAAAACCAATTTAAATAATTACCAACCGACCAATATGGCGGTATCCTCGTTAAGTCAGGTTTTAACTAGTTTATATATATAATTAAGTGAGATTAATCTAAACATTAGTAATAAAAGTTTTACCTTTTACCCCAGCAAAGGGGAGTTACGTCCTCATTACTGAAAAGTAAAAACTGAAAATTATAGAAAGAAAAGTATTGTGCGTAAAAGTAAATTGTGGAAAGTAAAAATTGAAAACTGATGATTTGATAATTTTTTGCTTTGAAAATGACTTTAATAATTACACACACACACACTTCTGGAAGGTTCATCACTTTCGGGCATGAAATCTTCGGAATTCGAAATTATTTTGTCTTTCACAGTAGTAGATATTTGAGTCTTATTTAATCTGGAACTTGAATCAGCTCAATCTGATATCAGAGTAAAAATTATGACCAAAATACGACAGATGCGCAAAATTAGAATTTCCAAAACTGCACTTCGTTAAAACTCCCTTTCAAGTTTCCAATCTCCAAAATTAATATGTCAAGTCCAATTTTTGCCCTTATTTGACCCACATTTCATCCTAAATGATTTCATTGTGTCCCAATATTATTTTATCTGCAAAATAAACTAAAACACATCAAAACGTTCATCTAACCCGAGATACTAAACAAAATATTAAGTAAAAGGGGCGGTAAATATTGATATATTTTCCGCTCATCACACCCCCAAACCTAACATTTTGCTAGTCCTCGAGCAAAACAACAAAATAAAATACAAGAAACAATTAAAATTTAACTAAGCCACTTTCGTAGGGATCACGGTTGCATTTAGCATATGCAACAAGCCTTTAAACCCCTAGGTGTCCATAGTGGACGAGTTATAGTCTCGTGAGGGCTTACATCAACGATACCCACAAACGTTTTACAAAAGTAAAAAGATAATAAAACTAATGCACAAAAAGAAAAAGACAAGAGAAAAGAGAATAAAGAAGTTAATGACTAATCTGGTGAAACTTCTACTCCAAGTTACTAGTTGTTTTCTTTCTTTCTAAATTACTGAATAAGTAAATTCTCCGATTATATTTACCATTCTCCATATGCACAACCGACAAAATATTAATCAACTCATTTTTGCCCACAACAGTCACAAGTGCAGTTGATAAAAGAGTAATATTTTTTGTCCTAAAGTTAAAAATAAAATATAATAAAAAAAGAACTCAAACGACGTCGTTTTGATTGTGATTTTGTCATCTTTTAATTCTTGTAAATCAAAAAAAAAATGAGATATTGAGAAAAGACATTTTAGGCATACCATGGACAACTAAAACGTTATTTCTTAATTCAGATAAATTGGTACAATATTTGTTTTCACAAATAAGTTTAGCTTTCCTTTTTAAATTAAAAAATATATATTTTATAACAATTTTTACCAGTTAAAAAAAAAAGGGACAACAAAACATCGTTTTAACAAAATTGCATATAGCGTAATCCCGACTCCTGAATCAGTTTTTTGAACCCTATTCTCAAGATTTATTTGCTTGAAAGTCACGTACACTATAAAATACAAATTACTAGTCTCTGTTTCTGGAATCAAACCATCAACTGCTTTATTAAGTTTTACATTTCTTAATTGCATCTCAAAATTTGCTTTAACTTTTTTATTTTATTTTATTTAAGCACAAGCCATAGGATACTGAACCATGGCCCTTTACCATTCTAGATTATTTTTTTTTTGGAAACCTTATCGTGAAATTATCCGATCCGGGTTTAAACAGACCGGGTAAAACTTCCGACTATCCAAGTTCTTATAAGATATGCACCATTGGACTCGAACCAGGACCTTGTTGGACAATTATGACCCATAGCGTCACTATTTGTACAGATCATGGTGTTGTTGTACAAATTAACTATGTGACAAGGAAATTGCACTCTTATCATTTGTGATTAGATCACCTTAGATATATAAATGATGAGAGGTCCTTGTGATTTGTTCCTGGACGGAGAATGATATGAGACAGTATCAGTCCACGAAGGATAAATCATTAAATATCCATAGTCAGAGTATTATCGAGATTGGACATCGATAAATACGTAAAAGACTAGTATTACACTTGTGCGCGTTGTGAGGGCACAACAGCATAATTCTCATATATTTGGGTATAGGATACTCATGCAAGTGTAATAGGAGGTTGTGTTTTACCGATGGTACGGGAAACAGCTTCGCTCTGGATAAGACCCCCTCGGAATTCCATTGGTAGTATGACTATGTGTCTATGGAAGTCCGAAATCAGGGTAGGTGTATTTGGTCTTAACCTGAGACTTGCACCGCTAATACATATGACAATCAATATACTTTGGTTGAGGTCGTCCAGGGCTTTAACCAGTTTCTGTGTACGCCGATTCTGGGTATATCGAGAATCGTAGTGTGTTGGGTGTGATGTCAAGAAGGAAGTGTCACTCCAGTCATATGGAGATGATGGTCACTTAGGATACGAGACTGGTTCTCTTAAATGTTGCGCAGCTATCGGGATAATATGACTAAGTCATGTATATCCAATTATAGAGACTAGTCGCCAGACATCCGACATGTGCTTCGTACGGGGCAGACACAATTCCAGCCCCAGGCCTAGCACGTGATCATTCGATACTGGACAGAAATACGCAATACTACAATATACTACGCTTGATACAGATCCTTTATTCCTGTAAGGATATTTCCGGAGAATTTGGTAGGCATGGCGCTTTGCTAGAAGCCAACCTTGTCTTGTAATTCGGTATAAACGTAGTACGAGGTACTTACGTGTCCGGATAGTCCGACGACCGAATTTACTGCCAACATATCCGGGGATCTCATGGGTCGCTTCCCAAAGATTCACCGATGACGTATAACTCGCACTCTAAATTAATCTGGGATTAATTAGAAGAGAGAGATAGTTAATCTGGGATTAATTGCGGAGATATTTTATCTGGGATAAAATATCCATTAAAGAGAGATAACGATTAATTTGGAATTAATCGGTAAATTAATATATTCGATATATTAACGAAATTGGATTTCGACGGGGAATTAAAATTAGATTTTAATTCGGGCGAACAAATTAATTTAGAATTAATTCGTAAGCGACGTGAATAGTGATTTCGCTAGGCGTAATCATTTAATTACGACGCAACGGAAAATTCATGAATTTGGAATTAGCGAACCGAGCCCGAGATTATTTGCGAGCGCATTCGCATTTCGAATTCGAGTGCGACACGTCAAATCAAGCGTCAAATCGCTAGTCGCATCTAGCCTCACATCAAGCGTCAAATCATGTCACTTTGAGTGATGTGACAATTGATTGGATTGATTGATTGATGTGATTGATTGAGTTGATAGATGTGACTTCATGAGAGTTGATGGAAAGCTTTTGAAAGCTTGATTGACATATATTATTATTATAATATTTGGTATATGTTAATTGATTTTGGAAATCAATAACCATTACAACATTTTTCTCTCTTTCTTCTTCATCCCTCTCTCACGCCATTTCTTGTTCTTGTGAGGCAGTAAACTGCCGAATAAAGGAAAGAAAGGGGGAAGCAAGAGTTGGATTTTTATGGCAAAAATCGCAAGTGCTAGCACACTACGAGACATGCGAAGGTGATAGGGAAGCTCACCCATGAGCCGGGAATCAAACGACGAAGCTTGGAGCTTCAAATGTTGGATCAAAATCTGATTTTTGGAGGCAGAAAATCTGCACAGCAGTGGCATTTTTGGAGGGCAGAATTTCAGTTTTATTCTTCACCAAATCGTCTCAACCGATCGATGTGAGTATTCCGCAACTTCTTCGATTGTTATTCACACTTAATTCATGCTTATAATGATCTTGGGAACTAATTAGAAACCAACAATGGCATCAAGAGCCTAGGTTGAGCATGAAAGTTTAGGGCTTAAAATTTGGGTATTTTGAATTTGAGCATGATTTTATGAAATTGGATGATTAAGTATGCTTAAATGTTGTTGAATTGAAGATTGATTGGATCAATTTCAAGAAAATGTGATTGGATCATTTTTCCCCAAATTGGTTATGGTGGCCGAATACATATATCCCTATTTAGTCTTGGAATTTTGATTTTTTGGACATTGGATGTGTTGGAAATCATTCGGGATGTGGCTTTGATATCGATTATGTAATTAATTGGATTGAATTCGAATCGGATAAAAATCCCCTCTTTGGCCGAGACTTTGAAGCATGTATATGGGTTTGATTTTTCATAAAATGTGTTGGACACTAATTAATGTAGATGGCATGATTAATTAGCCTAATTTGTGTTTTCAAAATAAATGATTTGGGTGATTAATTATGTTAATGCACTTTGGTTAATTAAAGTATGAAATTTGGAATTTTTGTATTTAATTAAATTGGGCTTAAAATTGGATTTGGGCCTTTATGTTGTTATTGGGCTTAATGGGCTTTGTTGTACAAAGTTGGGTTAAGGAAAATTGGATTGGATCCAATTGGGCCCAAAACCGCCACCAAAAAGCCCAAATGCGACTTAATGGACTTTAAAGTTTAATTGGGCCTAATGGGCCAAAATTGATTTATGGGCTTATGGGGTAACTCCCGGATTGGACTTTGGTTTTCGGTTTGACCCGAGTTGACCAAAAGTCCACGCCTTAAGAAATCAATTAAAAGCCCATTGGACTTTAATTAAATTGACGTTGGACGTTAATCGAGTTTTGAACCCGTTGCGATTAAATTTGGAATTTAAATCGTAAAAGTTCATTAATAAAGTGTAATATTTAATTTGGAATTAAATAATGAATTAGTATTAAATACATATTAAATTGGATTTAATGTTGTAGTTTAATTAAATTCGAGAATTCATACTTTGAGTACTTATTCGCAAAACGAGTTTGACTCGCGCAAAATCAAATCGTTGTTTGAACATTGGATGATCACTAATTATCAGATTAATTAATTTGATTAGATTGATTGATAACATGCTTGTGTGAATACATGGTTGTGATGAATGAATAATGTATATCATATGGATATTAGTCGGGCGGGGGCAATTTTGGAAATTGTTGTAATAAATTTGATTTATTAAATTGGACGTGCGTGTCCAGCCTTATCACCTCCATATTCTTTGTATTCTCTTCTCACCTATTCCCCTCAATGTAAATGAGGTTTCTTTAGAAGTGTAGTGTAACAGGTAGAAGTGATACTTGTGCTAGCGGGAGAGAGAAATTGAGAGATTTGATTTAGGATCAATTGTGTAAAGTATCCATCCGCATATCATTATTATTTTTCATATACGCTTTATTATGTGTTTAGAATGCATGTTTAAGGGTGTATGATGATGAGACCTTAACAAAGATAATAAATTGGTTGCCAATTTGCACGCGAAAAACCCTCGCAAAATATTAAGCATTTTTCCTTCCATTGAGTGATTCTTACTCAATATCTAAGACGACATTGGTTGTTGGCCAAAGTCAAGACCTTTGTTTGTCGAAGATGTGTTTGAATCACGAAGGCTTTATTGCATATCAGTGTCTTGTCCAAGTTGTGGTTTGTTGGCCAAAGTTAAGACCACCTCTTGTCCATCGACATTGATTACGAAGCTTTCCATGGTCAATGGGTCGCGCTTGACTGGGATCACTAAGTTTGTTGTGCCAAAGCCAAGGCTTAGTTGATTCAGAGGAAAAAGGTTAGGTAATACATTGGATGTATTGGCATATATAAGATATATGTTTCGGACTTGGATGTCCCCCTACAGGATCTAGGAATTGGATTGGATCCAATCGATCTTAGAGATCTACCTAGTTAATTATCATACAATTTGTTGGCCAAAGTCAAGATTGTGTGATATTTAACGGGATCCTAGCCCACTAGGAAACACGGTTTCCCGAGTACTCGACAGAGGGTTAGAGGCTCGCCGAAAAATAGTGGGAGGCAAGAATTGAATTTGCAATACACGTTCAATTACTCGCCATACGCGCTCAAACAAATATCAGTTCGTCAAAGATATTAAATGTTAGTTGGACTAATATTTAAATGTTGTTTTAATAAATAGTTGGACTATATATTCAAACTATTCATTTATATTTGATTATATAATTGGATTATAATAATCAATATATTGATTTAATTAAATATAGTTGATTAATATAGTTGAACTATAATAATCATTATATTAATAGTACCTAATTAATTGATTAAATAGTTGGACTATTAAAATCAAGATTAAATTGAAAGATTGACGTTTAATACATAATCCTAGGGAAAATTTATTTAAATGGTTTAATTTTCAAATTGGGAATAAATTTCAGGATGGTCCTGGAAAAATAATAAGTTACTTTATTTGATAAAATAACATATTATGCCTAAGCCCGGAGTTAAGCAAATAGTATAGCATAATCTTTGAAAGATTTATGTAATGATAACTTAAGTGCTTAATCCATTTAGCTTGTCGCAGTAGACTCCTTAATTTCTGAATCAGAACTAAGGATTAGATCCTTAAAGTATGATACTGGAATTGAAGGATCTTCATAAATCTATAACTTAGATTTTAGAAGTACTAAATTGCAATAAATAATTCTTAGAGAATTAATGACTATTCTCAATGAGACAAAGTCAAAATTTGCAATTAGGCAAGTAGCGCAAGACGCACTTTACTTCGATATTCTAGAAGGCCAAGGCTTGGCCAAAGCTTCTGGAGTGTTGAAACTGGCAAAGGCAAAATCATTATAGTCTTATGGGAAGATAAAATGACATATCCCAAAATGTCTGCTTAAATGTGGCAAGCGGGATCGCGGAAACGTGACTGCCGTTTGGACAAAACAGACATGAAGGAATTGAAGACGAGCAAGGCTCTGACTTCAAATATGTTTGTCAATATTATGTTCACTACTAGTATTAATATTAGAATTTAAATACTTAGTGTGGTACATAAGATATATACTGTTGTTCAGAATCTGCTATGAGCAGGATTAGGAAACTGTTATAATGTAACTAGTTTGACTAGATACATTATCTTAATATCAGTGTTTAACCCGTTGCGGGTGAACCTTTATATTCTAGAACACTAAAGTGTTTCATTATATAAAGTTGATATTGAGATAAACACATTAGATGTGAATAACAGAATTTATATTTTGAATATAAATATATTTCTAACATATAAAATGACAAATAAATAGCTCGTACTGATTTGATCAGAAGAAATTAATTGTGGCAATGTTGTCTAGGACACATTAAACGAGAATCGTATATCCGCACTTTTGAAGAGCGGGTACCAGGACTAATTTGACTCCATTCAAATAAAGTCTACGAATCTAGTTTATTGGGCAATGTGCCTAAAACACTATTTACTTGGTAAAAGTGTAAATGCCACTGATCTGTTAGCCCTAATTCATAGTGAAGCAAGTGGGCCCATGTCTAGCTAGGCTAGATGTGGATATGAATATTTCGTGACCTGTACGGATGTGGCATCGCGTTATGGTTATGTGTTTCTTTTGAAGAACACAAATCGGAAACTTTTACAGTTTCGACACGAAATAGACAAACAGATCTGCTAAAGTATTACACTGTCACGGTAAGACCATAATGGAAATACTTAAGCAATAAGTTTCTAAAATACTTGAAAGAGTAAAGTATTCTTTCAAACGAGGACTCCTCCCGGAACACGTCAAAGTGACAGTGTGTCCGAACTGAGTAACCGAATTTTATTGGACATAATTAAGGTTAATCATGAGTCGCTCTGAGCTATCATTTCCTTCAACGGATAAGCATAACAGTGCAAAACTTATTTAGAATAAGGTTCCATTAAAATCTGTGACAGATTTCATATTAGATATGAACAGGAAAGAAACTGGGTTTCACATTCCTGATAATTTGGGTATGCTGAGCATATGTTTGGATGATACCAAACTAGAACCCAAATTGGATGAGTGCCAATTGTAGGTTATCCTAGGGATACCAAAGTATTATACTTATACAACTCACTTGAGAACAATTAGATTATTGCTCACCATGCGGTTTTCTTAAGAGGAATACCGATATGCAGTGGTAAGTGGGAGGATAGTAAAACTCGATGAAAATCGGAGTAATACTATTCCAGGCATCGAATCCTAATGGAACACAAAATAGTTCATCAATGATGAAACTATACCATTAATCTTCGTATACACAAAAACCGCGTATGTCGGAGAGAGTCAGAAAACAACCTGGGGTATGGGTTTCTGATCTCACCTCATGAAGATGTTAATCTTTTGAGGTATACCAACTGACTACGTATGAGGAAGTGATACAAGGTATCGACTCCCTATTATGACAAAGGTTCATGAATCCGAAATGGATTCCATGTATATCAACTATGTTTAGACACTAGTTGTTGTACCGCAAGACATTGTGCCTACTGGTACTATATAAGTCTTCAAGGAAGACATACATGGATAATGCTTGCTAAAGCTGCGTATTTCATTTATGAAATATGTCAGCTTAACGGGAAAATCGCTTTCCTTAAAAGGAAACCTTTAGGAGGATGTTTAAAACATCCTGACGGTTTTGTCGTACCAAAACTAACAAAAAAGGTTTGCAGGTTATTCGATCCATGTTTGGATTGAAGCAAGCATAGGTTCTTGGAATTTTCGTTTTGATGTAATCATAATAGTTTATGATTTAATTCAAAACGAAATGATTCTTGTGTATATAAGAGGGTTAGTGGGAGCGCACTGACAGTGGCTGTCCTAAATAAATAATGATAATATATCATTTCTTGGAAATGATATTCCCATAAAAACTATCGGTGAAAGCCTGGCTTTCGAGAAAACTCTCCGAGAAATCATACATTGAAAAATGTACTCGACCTGGTGTCTCATACGCTTTGAGCATATGGATTCGCAAATAGGCCAATCCAAGTGATAGTCGCTGGATTGATGTTAAGAACATCCGTTAGTATCTTAGAGAACTAAGGATGATGTCTTAGTCTATGGAGAAGGAGAACTTGAAGTGACTGGGGTCACTGTAGCAAGTTTCCTAAACCGATAAAACGATTATAAGTAGCAAACAGTACTATACAGTTTGAATAACGGTACAGTGAGCTGGAAATCTTTCAAGCAAGATACTGTTACTGAATAAACAACAAATGTGGTTTATTGCTGCAGCTGAGGCGGCAATAGAAGCCTTCTGGGTCGATATAATAAATCTAATTATATTAGATATAGTTCTGTTAGCAGCTGAGCTAAGCGTCAGCACAAACTAAAGAATTAATGGTCTCATCAACGATCCAGATATATACTTCGATATTCATCTGATTCGTTCGGATCATACATCGTGGCGATGTGATGATCGTATAAATCGCGTCAGACGATAATCATGTAAATCCGCTGACGAAAACCTCTTCTCAGCAATTTGAGCGAATCATATATAGTTCGGGTGTTAAACACTTGAGTGACTGGCTATAGGCCAAGTGGGAGATTGTTGGACAATTATGACCCATAGCGTCACTATTTGTACAGATCATGGTGTTGTTGTACAAATTAATTATGTGACAAGGAAATTGCACTCTTATCATTTGTGATTAGATCACCTTAGATACATAAATGATGAGAGGTCCTTGTGATTTATTCCTGGACGGAGAATGATATGAGACAGTATCAGTCCACGGAGGATAAATCATTAAATATACCTAGTCAGAGTATTATCGAGATTGGACATCGATAAATACGTAAAAGACTAGTATTACACGTGTGCGCGTTGTGAGGGCACAACGACATAGTTCTCATATATTTGGGTGTAGGATACTCATGCAAGTGTAATAGGAGGTTGTGTTTTACCGATGGTACGGGAAACAGCTTCGCTCTGGATAAGACCCCCTCGGAATTCCATTGGTAGTATGACTATGTGTCTATGGAAGTCCGAAATCAGGGTAGGTGTATTTGGTCTTAACCTGAGACTTGCACCGCTAATACATATGACAATCAATATACTTTGGTTGAGGTCGTCCAGGGCTTTAACCAGTTTCTGTGTACGCCGATTCTGGGTATATCGAGAATCGTAGTGTGTTGGGTGTGATGTCAAGACGGAAGTGTCACTCAAGTCATATGGAGATGATGGTCACTTAGGATACGAGACTGGTTCTCTTAAATGTTGCGCAGCTATCGGGATAATATGACTAAGTCATGTATATCCAATTATAGAGACTAGTCGCCAGACATCCGACATATGCTTCGTATGGGACAGACACAATTCCAGCCCCAGGCCTAGCACGTGATCATTCGATACTCGACAGAAATACGCAATACTACAATATACTACGCTTGATACAGATCCTTTATTCCTGTAAGGATATTTCCTAGAATTGGGTAGGCATAGCGCTTTGCTAGAAGACAACCTTGTCTTGTAATTCGGTATAAACGTAGTACGAGGTACTTACGTGTTCGGATAGTCCGACGACCGAATTTACTGCCAACATATCCGGGGATCTCATGGGTCGCTTCCCAAAGATTCACCGATGACGTATAACTCGCACTCTAAATTAATCTGGGATTAATTAGAAGAGAGAGAAAGTTAATCTGGGATTAATTGCGGATATATTTTTTCTGGGATAAAATATCCATTAAAGAGAGATAACGATTAATTTGGAATTAATCGGTAAATTAATATATTCGATATATTAAACGAAATTGGATTTCGACGCGGAATTAAAATTAGATATTAATTCGGGCGAACAAATTAATTTAGAATTAATTCGTAAGCGACGTGAATAGTGATTTCGCTAGGCGTAATCATTTAATTACGACGCAACAGAAAATTCGTGAATTTGGAATTAGCGAACCGAGCCCGAGATTATTTGCGAGCGCATTCGCATTTTGAATTCGAGTGCGGCACGTTAAATCAAGATTATTTGTGAGCGCATTCGCATTTCGAATTCGAGTGCGGCACGTCAAATCGCTAGTCGCATCTAGCCTCACATCAAGCGTCAAATCATGTCACTTTGAGTGATATGACAATTGGTTGGATTGATTGATTGATGTGATTGATTGAGTTGATAGACGTGACTTCATGAGAGTTGATGGAAAGCTTTTGAAAGGTTGATTGATATATATTATTATAATTTTTTTTGGTATATGTTAATTGATTTTGGAAATCAATAACCATTACAACATTTTTCTCTCTTCTCTTCTTCTTCATCCCTCTCTCACGCCATTTCTTTTCTTGTGAGGCAGTAACTGCCGAATAAAGGAAAGAAAATGGGAAGCAAGAGTTGGATTTTTGTGGCAAAAATCGCAAGTGCTAGCACACTACGAGACATGCGAAGGTTATAGGGAAGCTCACCCATGAGCCGGGAATCAAACGACGAAGCTTGGAGCTTCAAATGTTGGATCAAAATCTGATTTTTGGAGGCAGAAAATCTGCACAGCAGTGGCGTTTTTGGAGGGCAGAATTTCAGTTTTGTTCTTCACCAAATCGTCTCAACCGATCGATGTGAGTATTCCGCAACTTCTTCGATTGTTATTCACACTTGATTCATGCTTATAATGATCTTGGGACCTAATTAGAAACCAACAGACCTGACAATCAAGTCTTAATGTATTTGCCACCAAACCACACCCATTGGGGGCCCATTCTCGACTATTCTTTACAATGAAATGCTTTTCTTTTCAAACCACAGCATCACATGATAAAGATAGGTTGTTTCCAAAATTCAAATCCGTGATCACGTAAATAATAAATTAATACTTGACCATTGTATTGGTCAGATATTTTTGTTGTTTTTCCAGAGTTCATGCGCAGCAGAAACATGTTCATAACATAAAATTATTTGCATGAACATTAAAAAACCGAATCCGTGTTTTCTAGTACATTAATAATATAAAAATAATTAGATCTTAATAAGGAAATATAAATGTAGATCTGGATCCCTTTGAATCACGATTTTTTGAACCATGATCTTCCTCATCTTATCTTTTTACCTCCAACGGCACGTGTGGGCGTAAAAATAATTTATGAAGAACACTCTAATTTTTGTGAAGAATTTGTGTACTCAACGCATGAGACGAATTTTTTTTTCTATTTTCTTTTGTTTTTCTCAAAAAAAAAAAAACTTTTTTTACTCTTACGTTTTTCTTCAGTTGTCTCCGTTGGATGGCCTTTTTATTTTTTTATTTTTTTTTTATCATATAAAAACCCCCTCAGCTCACGTATTTTTAAGCCAAACAAATTTGTTTTCTTTTTATGATCCAAATCTAATCTCTTGAATGGTTTTTGATCATTATCAAAATTCTAATTTTGGATAAACTTTTTGTTTTTTATTCGTATAAAAAAATAAAATCACTTTATCCTTTTGGATATTATTTTGATTTTCAAAAAAACAAAATAAAGACATTTAATATTTATCAAAATAAGATAATAATAATATTTTATTTTTCAAATACTTTAATCAAAATCTCAACTTTGAAAACAAAATATTAGATTTGATCAATCAAATTAATCAAATTTTAATTTTTAAAATCAAATTTTAAAATTTTCAACTTTTGAAAAAATTATCTTCTTAAATTAAAATTTAATTAATCAAATTAATTAATTATTAATTTTCATAAATTAATAAATACATTATCTAGACTTGGCCGGCGGTTTGGTTCCGGTTCAGAACCGAACCGAACCGGCCGGTTCCCGGTTCCACAAGTGTGGAACCGGAACCGTAAACCGAACCGGTTGGTTCCGGTTCGAACATTTTTTTAATTATATAAAAATTTTAAAATAATTGAAAATAATTTAGATTAATTTAATAAATAAATAAAATTATTAAATTAAAGAGCTTGAACTTAAATTTTTAAAAATTTAAGTTGCCTACTTATCCTCCATGGGTGAAAGGAATCAAAGCTCACGCAGTTCCATTACAATTTTAAGATATTTCCCCTTTGGAAATTTACAATTTTGTAATTATCAATCATCATTATCAGTTGATCCTTCAGCTCCCGTTCCGCTTGCACTTGTTGTTGCAGATGCATTATCGAACAAGTCTTCAAAATCATCGGGGGCATCTTCTTGTTGTCTCAGATCAGCTCGAGTCCAATCATCCACACAAGCTGTTGCTTCTAGAGTGCTTGGATGTAATGAAGATCGTCTAGCTTCCAATATATTGCCTCCCAAGCTGAAGGCTTGCTCAACGGCAACGGTGGAAATAGGTGCTGCCAATATCTCTTTAGCAATAATTGATAAAACAATATATATATTTTGATGTCGGTTCCCCCATTCAAGGATTTTAAAATTCTTACTAACTAAACTTTCAGTAGGAAACTAGAAATTTGTAGATAAATAATTATCTAATTCAGGGTTATTAGTTGTCGTATCCCTAGCTTTTTATTTCATTGCAGTAACCAACGATCCCCTGCGCTAAGTCTTGTTTGAATTACTGGTTCGCTACTACTAGATTCACCTAATGTTCATAAGTTATATCTTACAATATAATCATTAAATAACTCAATTAAATCATTTCTTAATCTCACTATTATTCTTGTAATATCAATATCATCTAATATTCCTAAATAAGTATAGTAAGCTTGTAAAGAACTATTCAAACCTTCTAATTTAAATATAGGATAAAAAACAGCAGCAATAAGATAAAGTAAAGGAATTTCTCTAAAATAATTCAACCATTTTACCTTCATAACAGTAATGGCTTCTAACAAAACAATATCATTGGGATCGTTACTTTCAAGATGTTCATCGAGAGTACCAACAATATTCAAACTTTCAAGAAAAAATAAATGTGTTGTAGGATAATAAACTCCGCTAAAAATTAAAGTAGCATCATTAAAAACTTTTAAAATTTCTAAAATTTATTCACAAATATCCCATTGACTAGGAAAAAGTGTGATATTTTGAACATGTTGAGAAAAAAACTACATAATGCATCTTTGTATTGTAATGCTTGACATAAAAGAAAATAAGTTGAATTCCAACGTGTTGGAACATCTCTTGAAAATTTAATCGGTTTAATACCATTTATTTTACAAAACTTGGCATATTCTCTCCTAACTTGAGAATATGACCAAATACAATTAAGTGCTTTCTTAATAGGATCAATGAAAGGCGATAAATTTTCCAGACCATCTTGAACACATAAGTTAAGGACATGACATGTGCATCGAATATGAAAAACCCGACCCCCTAAATTTGGTTGACATATTTCTTTTAAATCATTGATGGATGCAGTATTTACAGATGCATTATCAAAATCAATTGTTGAAATTTTATCTACTAAACCATATTCATAGAAAATTACCTTCATCATTCTATAAATATTTTGTGCAGTATGTTGGTCATCAAAAACTCTAAATGCAATAAGTCGTTTTTGCATGAAAAATGATGCATCAATCCAATGACAAGTCACACACATGTATGATGTGTTCGCCAATGGTCACTCCAAATATCAGAATATATAGAAATACGACCTTTAATATCTTTAAATATTTCATTTAAAATAATTTTACCATCTTTGTGTAATTTAAAAATATGACGTTTTGTTGTATTTCAAGTCATTCTACATGCAGCAGGATTTAAAGCATTATGCAAGTAATTAGTAAAATGAACTTTTTCACCAAAGCTTAAAGAACGATGTGCCATACAAGTTAATTTCACAAATTCTTCTCTATTTTTTGCATCAGAATATTTAAATAAATCTACAGCACTCGTACCTCTACTAGATGATGCATACCTGGCCATTTGAGTTTGCGTCGTATCAAGTTCAACCGCATGATGTATTTCCATGTGCTTGATCATATTGACGTATCCACCAGAAAATTTGTAGGAAACCCCACAATGGTTGCATACTGCTCTTGAACCTTCATCGGTATCGTCTAAATGAAAATGAGTTTTGAAAATATCCGAGGAACGAGACTTAACTTCTCTTCTCCGTGATTGTGAACCGACACCAGGGCCGCTCTCTTGGGTTGGCATATTTGACATTATGTTATCAGATGAGCTTGCTATTTTTTGTTTAAGAAATGAGTAAGAAGAATAAGAAAATTGAGAATGATAATAACTTATTTGTTATTATAATTGAGAGAATTGAGAATAAGAGAATTGTAGGAATTGAGAGAGTTGAGAATTTGGTGTGTTGAAATAATGAAAAATGACCCATATTTATAGAATTTTAGAATCTTTTTTGATACCGAAAATGCACCTAAAAATAGTCGTTTTATTAGTGTAATTAGGGGTATGTTAGGAATTAAATTAGTATTTTTTTTTAGCTGTTGGCCATTTTTGTGTTTTGGGGGCATGGAGGGATATGGTTTCATGTTGGACCCTACGGTTCTAACCGGAACCGTACAGTTCAGGTTGGGGGTCGAACCCTAACCGAACCGGTCCTTTAACGGTTTTGGTTTCGGAACCGGAACCGGTTGGAACCCGAACCGTCCGGTTCCAACCGGTACGGTTCCGATTCCGAACCGGAACCGTGGCCGAATCTAACATTATCTATTGATAAGTGTATTAGGACAACTTTTGTCATAATTTCCAAACAAGTGTTATATGAAATAATTAGAGTGTAAAAATAATTCACAATTATTTTTCTTCGCAACTATTATCGTTCGAAACAATGATAGAAGACGACGAGGGGACCGATAGACCTATAATTTTAAACTGCAACAATTCCGTTGATTAATTATAAACACTTTTATTAATCAAACGGAATTATTAATTCTGGAGTAACTCCACTAAATACCCATAATTGCACTCTCAAAATTATAAAATTAATTACTCAAAGTATCTGTCCATTGATATAGTCATTACCTATGCAATGATCCTCCATAAATATTCGTAAAGGAGCTAGGTATTAAATCCGTTAACCTCTCTAATTACATATTTATCCTTGACTTTCATTAGTTCTCAAATGAACAATTAATTCATAAATTTTATGAATTTGCGCACTAATCATTCAGGTAATGAACTAACAAACAATGAAATCTTATGAATGGATTTTATTGTATCAGGTTAGCATTCTCAACTATTCATTCAACTCATTCCCAAAATACAAGGTTTACGAAATGTAATAAATAAAAATCATACCAAGTAAATTAAAGAATAAATTAAAATGATATAGGAGTCTGCTAATACAATGAATTATTATCATCACACATATGACCCTCATTATGATAAAATTGATGTTCTTTATTTAACGAAATTATTTGAACTTTTCAATTTCATATGGTCATGTCCCATATAATCTTATTGTATAAAATACATTCATTTTTATGTCTCAACATATTACAGTCTGGATAGAACTGTACCATTCGTAATGGAATGAACTATATTTATGACTTTTGAATTTGAAGATTCCTAACTTCAAATCATAGTCACAGATAAATTTTGATTATTACTCTTTAAATTTTATCCATACATATATGTATGTAACATTTTACATAGACATATTTTATTTAATTTAAACCTACATAATAATCACATAATTTTCATGAATTTTATAAAGCAAATCAAAATGTATACATGGAATAAAATTGAATCATAAATTTATTAATCAATAATGTTTTGAACACATTTGCTTGTCGGGGTATAATATCATCACAACAAACTCCCACTTGTCCTAAAGCAAATGAGACATGTTTCTAAGCCTCAATCTTTGTAGATGCCCCTCAAAACTCTTTGCAGACAGTGTCTTGGTAAAAGGATCGACTAGATTCTCTACAGATGGAATCTTCAGAACATCCACATCTCTCCGCGTTGCACTATGTCCCTAATCACATGATATTTCCTCTCAATATGTTTTGATCTCTTTTGGCTTATTGGTTCTTTGGAATTGGCAACTGCACCACTATTATCACAATAAAGTGGCAATGGCTTGTTAATATTTGGAACCACTTCCATATCAATGAATAACTTTCGGAGCCAAATCGTTTCTTTAGCAGCTTCACAACAGCCCACATATTTGCTTCTATATTGAATCAGAAACACATGATTGTTTAACGCTTCTCCCTATAGCTCCCTCACTAAGAGTAAATCTTGATCCAGATATCGACTTTCAATTATCTATATTTGATTAAAAATCAGAATCAGCATATCCAATTGGAATCAAATCCATCCATGTCAAAATAAACAAGCATATATTTCCTGTTCTCTATAAATACTTGAGAATATGCTTAACTGCTACCCAGTGATCTAATCCTCGATTTGACAGGAAATTTCTAACTATTCCTACTGCATAGCATATGTCAGGTCTTGTGCATAACATAACATACATGAAGCTCCTCACTACTGAAACATATTGAATCTGTCTCATATATTCTTTTTCTTGGGGTGTCGAAGGATACTGCCCTCCACATGATTCGTTCCATGTTGACTTATTCTTCACTCCCAAAATTATTTTGGGGGTATGCCATACAAACAGCAACTTACATTTTGAATATAGTTCCATCCAAGTCAGTATCTAAAACACCCTTAGAGTTATGGAGTAGCCACAAACCTAGTTTGAGACACTTTCATTATGGGGGTGTCCAGCATACGTGCAAATGAGTAAGACAGTGAAGTTGGAAATGCGTTCTGAAGTTTGTTTCAAAAGGCACAAAGGGAGGCGTGTTTTATAATCCTCGAGATAACAAGGTATTTGTGTCGATAGAAACCACGTTTCTTGAGAATAATTATATAACAGACTTCAAAACTCAAAGTAAGATAGTCTTGGAGGAATTAAAATCTGATAGATCAGTCAACGACCTGCGAAGATTGTTGTTCCACAAAGCGAGGAGACCGCATATTCAAGTCATAATCTTATAACCAACCTCATCCTAGTGGGAGGATAGTACGACTACCTTCTCGATATAGACAATAAGGGGAAGCACAAATTGCTATCACTGATGATGGAAAAGATGACCTACTAAATATATAGATGTGCACTGAAGATCATGACAAAGAGAAATGGCTTGAGGCTATGAAAACTTGAGATGGAATCCATGTATTCCAACTCTGTCTGGGAGCTTGTAGATCTACCTGAATTAGTAACTCCTATAGGGTGCAAATGGATCTGTAAAAGAAAGAAGGGTGTGACTATAATGTAGAGACATTGAAAGCAAGGTTAGTGGAAAAAGGTTATACTCAAAGGAAGGATTTGACAATGAGGAAAATTTTTCACTAGTATCCATGCTGAAGTCCATTGCAACTTTGCTTTCCATTGATGCTCATTATGATTATGAAATTTGACAGATGGATGTCAAGATGGTCTTCTTGAATGGATATCTTGAAGAGACCATCTATATAAAGCAACCGAAGTTTTATAAGCAATGACGAAAAACAAAAGGTTTGCAAGTTGCAAAGGTCTATCTACGAACTTAAGCAAACGTCCTGATCTTTGAACATGAGATTTGATGAGGTGATCAAATCTTATGGCTTTATGCAAAATCCTGATGAATCTTGTGTGTTAAATTCATCAAAGACAATCGAGTGGTCTTTCTAATACTTTATGTGATGATATTCTACTTATTGGGAATAATGTAGAACTATTATCAGACGTAAAGGCTTGGCTGGCCAAACAATTCTGAATTAAAGATTTGGGAGAAGGAACTATAATCTTGGGATTCGCCTTATTAGAGATTGCAAGAAAAAGCTTACTAGCCTTATCTCAAACACTGTATATTGACAAGATGCTTGTTAGTTATTCAATACAGAATTCCAAGAAGGTAATTTTCCTTCTCATAATGGAGTTGTTCTTTGTAAGAGTAAAGTTCGATTCCTCTTCTGAGCAACACCATTTTGCGAGGTGTACCGAGTGCAGTTAGTTGGGAAAAAAATCCCATACTCTAATAGGTGATTTTGAATTCATTATCAAGGTATTATTTCACCTTCTCGATCTGATCAAATGCACTTGATTGATTTACCTGATTATTTTTTCCGTTTCTACCTGGAATTCCTTAAATTTTCCAAAAGCTTGTTTTATGTCACATTAGGTAAATATAACTATTTCTTGACTAATTTCAACAAAGTAACAAAGTAATCATAACCCACCTCTTGTTCCATTGACATAGGTTCGCAAACATCTGAATGTATGGCTTCAGTTGTTCTTGGCCCTTTCGCCTTTTGCAGAGAAACGCCTCTTTGTCATTTTGCCTTCAAGACATGACTCAAACTGGTTAGAGTACCAACATTTATTCTCTCTTAAGGACCATCCTTAACAAGTATATTTATCCTGTCAAGATTTATATGACCAAGTCTTAGGTGCCATAAAATATGTGTTATCAATGTGAGAAATATTTTTTTTCTTTATTTCGGGCAATTCTACTTTAAATATTTCAGCACTCAATACTGAATTAACAGTGGACACATAGAGCCCATTTTCGATAAAACCAGAAACAATATTCAAAATATTTTTTGGAATAAAAATTGATTTATTATCAAAAGAAATTGAATAAGATTGTTCATAAAGTCGAGAAACTGAAATGAGGTTTCTAGTAAACCCCGATACGAAATAAATATTATTCAGAAATAAAAATTTACTATTCTCAACAAAGAGTTTTATTTCTCCAACTGCTGATGCTGAAACTAGAGCGCCATTCCCTACTCTCAAAGTAAAGTCACCATCAACAAGTTTTGTGTAAGAATCAAGCTGTTGTAAGAAACAACAAATATGATTAGTCACACATGAATCAATTATCCAGGGTGATAAATCATTTTCAACTAAATAAGATTCAGTAACAAGTAAATCTGATTTTCCTTGATTGTTGTTTGACTTGTTTCTTTTGCTGTTATTTATTGCTGTTTTCTCAGTTCCTGAACACTTGGCTTTCTCAATATTTCCGTTCCTCTTCCTTAAAAAATAATTTGAGGGAGAAGGTTCAGCAACATTTTCTTCTACCTTCTCCTCCAAAGAAATAGACTCAAAGGTTGTGAGTTTGTTAAGCAACTGAGTCAAATTATAACTCAACTTACTCATAAAATAATTTCTTTTGAACTGAAGACATTGTAGGCTAAGACTTTCCCAAAATCATGTCCACTTGTATGCCTTCATCTATAGTTACCCCGTGGATTTCAGCTTCATGAATCGTACTAATCATCATTAGCACATATTCACGAACAGGGGTTCCATCTTTCATTTTTCAGTTCATAGCTTTCCTAACTATTTCATCTTTGGCTTGATTAGAATGTCTACCAAACATGCCTTGTAGAGACTCCATTATCTCATAATCAGTTTGTGTCTTTTCGTGCTTTGTTTTAAGCACGTCGGACATGGAGGCAAGCAAATAACAACGATTATTGTCATTTGATCGAACCCAATTTTCATAGACATCTTTAATATTTTTTTTGGCATTCACATAAGGTTTTGGAGGACATTCCTCTATCATGACAAACTTCAGGTTATCTAGCACAAGTGTTATATTCATGTCATTCTTCCATTTAGCAAAGTTATCACTAGTTAATTTTTCAGTAGCAGACATTGATTGGATTGGGTTTGACATATTTCTAAAATAATAAAAATTATTCCAAATTATTCCATGCATAAAATTCAAAATTAATTTAGCATAGTAATCATGATACATGATGCATATGCAAAATATTAAAAAAATATATGCACTACTATAGCCTCAGAAATTTAATAAATATATTGTGTTGCCTTAAGGTCGATCACAACACCTTATTAAAATAGAGACAATCTCAATTAATAAATTTATTCAAAATATCTCATATTTTCAAAATTTATTAATAACCGATTTTTGGTCTAAATATAATTAACACGTTTAACTACATTCATATGAGTGTAATCCACTGTTTTGGATTCTTAAAATTTAACTCATAATAATTACCTTACGGTAAGTTAATTATGAAATGTATTTCATAAATCCTATCGTAAGAAGTACAACCTTGATATTGACCTAAGCGAAAACTCTCCTTAGGGAGGATGAAACTAAAGTCATCACGAAGCCCCAATAAGATTTCATGATGTTGCACTAACGGTGGTGTAACATCCCTCTTTCATAGATGTTACCGGCAGGCGATAGGTTGACCTATCTCCCTAAGCCTTTGACTTTCTGACTAAGATCATCACTAATAATCCCGCCTCAAATACAAACCCATGCATATGGGCCATTGCCCAACTCAACATCTCAAAAAGTATTTTAATACTCATAACTATGAACTCAAAACATTACACTTTATAACTTTGTCATGGACATCTGAACTTATTACACACACAATCTCTAATACATGACTTTACTTCGACTCAGACTGAACTGGTGGATCTAATACTCTAGTGACTGTAATCAGTATCCATCCTTTCAAGCTCGTCCTCAGAGTAGACCAGTAAAACAGAAAAACACTGGAGAGTGGGGGGTTAGATCGTTTGAACGACCTAGTGAGTGGACAGTTTAAAACAGAAACTAAAATGCTTTATGAAATATGTATTTCCTGAAACCAAAATCATCTTGTTTTACAAGAAAACTAAGCTTTTCTGAAAACTCTCATTTATCTGAAAACTCTCTCTTTTGTCTGAAAACAAAGTTAATTCTGCAAATCTTTTCTAGAAACTTATTTCTTTCTGTAAAGCTTGAAATTTCTCATAAAACTGATTCTTTTGAAACTCTTTTATAAAACTATCATTTCTGAAATCTCATCTGAAAATCATTGCACTGACGTATGGGGACGTTACGTATCACCATCCCCCTACACGCTTAACTAGTGCCTTGGGACATTACATATCATCGTCCCCAAAGTCATTGAACTAGAGACATGAGCGCTAATCAATGTTGTATCATGGCCCTGAAACTAGGATCTAGGGGCATTACGTATCGCTGTCCCCTAGTCCTGAACTACATGTACATATGTTACTGGATCCGTCAATTCCAAGTTACATCTGAGGTGGGTTTTCCCCACATGCCTCCAAAAATCATAAAAATCATACTTCCAATATCTTTCAATTCAAAGATCAAAATAAAAATCATCCACATTTCTATCAACTTGAAAAGAAAATATCCACTCACAGATTTGGAATATAGCTGGCACTACTTCACTTCGTCGAAGCAAATTGCGATTCCTGCCGATAATCTATAATTAATAAAATTAATTAGAATATAAGTTGTGAAATATGTTTCGGAACTAGACTAAACTTCTTAATTCAACTAAACTACTATCATTACATGACGTATTATGCTTGTAACATGACATAATACATGTATATATATTGATACGAAACCCTTAGGGTGCCCTCTAATATTCTAGGATGAAATTGAAATGAACTAAAATTGATCTTGGAAAAATGGTTACGCGTCGCGACGCTAGGTGTTCCGCGTCACGACTCCCACATGGCAGAATTAGACAGAGAACATCTTCATGTTCCACGTTGCGACTCCCACACGAACATACCTGAGGTAGAGAGCATATTCTTGCTACGCGTCGCGACACCAGATGTTACGCGTCGCGACATGACTGGTGCGTAATCACACGCGTATAACACAAGCGCACGTATCGTTCAAGTAGTATTAAAAGTATCGATCCCACGAGAACTTAATTCCTATTATTGTAATTAATTGTTGATTCTATTTATTTACAGGTACCTAATTAAAGGGAGAAGAGAATGATTGCTTGATTGGTTTGTTGAATGTGGATTTGGTAAATAAATAAATAAAAATACAAAAGAAAATACTAAGAAAAATAACAAAAGACACAAAATACCTAGGGTCGTGACTCCACACAATATTATTCTAAAGATGAATTGGTTCTTTTATAAATGTGTAATAAATTAATTTGCTAACCTGGAACACGAAGTTATACAAAAGCCTCTGTCGATGGTCAGATGCAAATACCCAAATAACCCAATTAATCATATGTCTATATTAACCGAATTATCTGAATTCATTAAGTTCAAGTTCCAATTATGGCTACCCACGCCCGATAGGTATTTGTCTATGCTATAAAGAAATCTATTAAAGGGTTATCTATCCTCAAGGAAGATCGTGAGCTATTGAATCTAAGGCTGAAACCTAAAATCCCTTTTCCAAGTTCATTTTAAGTTTACCACATCAATCTTATTGGTGATCAGGCAACAAGAAGCATTAAGCTTAAGATTCAATAAACAAATTTAAGAATGACCCAATATATAATTAAATTAATTATTAAGCTTATTAATATTATGTTTTATCACTTCCCTGCCAGTATTACCCAATTAAGTTGAACCAGCAATAAAGGCGGTGTTATTATTTATCCATAAACCAGCCATATAGGCGGTAATCATCTGTCACCTAAAGACTGTCCTATAAGCGGTGTCACATTATGTTAAATAATTAAAACCAGCCATTAAGGCGGTATCAACTTTTAATCCATATTATTAAATTACAATTTCCATATTATAATTAAAGTGAGATTAATCTACCTTTACTATTTCTAATTTAGAAATCTCCTTTATTATAATATATAAATTTACGTGATAATTACCAACCGACCATATAGGCGGTATCCTGATTAAGTCAAATTTATAATTAATTATCAACCGACCAATATGGCAGTATTCATGCTTAGTCAGGTTAAAACCAATTTCAATAATTACCATCCGACCAATCAGGCGGTATCCTCATTAAGTCAGGTTTTAACTTGTTTATATATTATAATAAAGGGAGAATAATCTAAATTATAAAAGTAAAATGCTTCGCCCTTCCCCAGCAGTAAATTAACTACTGAACATATAAGAAAAGAAAAGTAAATAAAAGAAAATAATTACTGAAAGTAAAAGTGCATAATTAAAAGTACTGAAAGTAAAAATGCTTAATTTAAATTACAAAAACTTAAACAAACAAGATGCAATCCTTAAAGTCCCTAAAGAACCTAAGGAAGGCATGATTTGAATTCTGAAATCTAGCTGAATTTATAGGCACCAATAGGCTGGGCGCGTCGCGACGCGCAACCCTTGGCACGTCGTGACGTGCCGTGATTTGCGGCGTGAAATGCAGGGGTGGTGACACGTGGCAGGCGGCGTCGGTAGATGGTGACACGTGGCAGAGGGCGTCAACAGCTCAATGATTGTGCTGACGTAGCGATGATGTGGCGATGACGTGGCGATGTTGATTGTCGGCAGCATGTGACTGTGACACATGGCATGAGATGATTGGCTGATTATGACGTGGCTGACACGTGGCAAGTTGACTCGGCATGTGTCTGATGTGGATGCCATGTGGCTAACACGTAGGCGACACGTGATGATGGCGATTGTCGACAGCATATGATGGTGACACGTGTCAGGCGCACGTTAGCATGATTTATTGTGATGTTGACACGTGGCAGACGCACGTTAGCAAAGGTCCGGTGCACGTTAGCAGCCGACGCCTTTTAGCAGAACCCCTCTGATTGGTCCATGTGTCCTGGCACATGTTAACAAAGGTCTGGCGCACTTTAGTGGTTCGACACGCCAAATGACAGTTTTGCCCTTTTTATCCGTTTTTCACTGTTTTGGCCCCGAATCACCTCTAGAGAGTCCTGAAACCTTATTTATCTATAAAATAACACAAAACACATCAAAATTTTCATAAAACCCAAGAAACTATACAAAATATTAGGTAAATGAGTGGGAAATAAAGATATATTTACCACTCATCACACCCCCAAACCTAAAATTTTACTAGTCTTTGAGCAAAACAACAAAATAAAATAACATAAACATCTTTAAAATAAAATTAAACTAAGCCACTTTCGTAGGGATCACGGTTGCATTTAGCGTATGCAACAAGACTTTAAACCCCTAGGTGTCCCTAGTGGACGAGTTGTAGTCTCGTGAGGGCTTACAGCAACGATACCCACAAACGTTTTACAAAAGTAAAAAGATAGTAAAACTAATGCACACAAAAACAAAAAGACAAGAGAAAAGAGAATAAATAAGTTAGTGACTAACCAGGTGAAACTTCTTATCCAAGTTTAGAGTTGTTTTCTTTCTTTTCAAATTACTGAATAAGTAAATTCTCTGATTATTTTTACCATTCTCCATACACACAACCAACAAAATATTAATCAACTCATTTTTGCCCACAATAGTCATAAGTGTAGTTGAAAAGAAGGTAAAATTTTTGTCCTAAAGTTATATCAGAATTCACATCTTTTTTAAGCAATGGAATATTTTTCTTATTTTTTTTTTTATTTATATACAATATCTTCCATCTATGTAGCGAGCTTTGGGTCAGTGACTCCCAAACCAGTTGGTTTTAGGGCACTAGGTGTTAAGACACCCCTACAGACTTAATTACTCAGACTTCAGAGAGATATATATATATATATATATATATATATATATATATATATTTGCAACATCTTTGATCCTTGTAGCCAGCTTTGGGCAAGTGACTCCCAAACCAGTTGGTTTTAGGGCACTAGGTGTTAAAACACCCCTACGGACTTAATAACTCGGATCTCAAACATGTTTTTTTTAATCCCATCATTTTTTTAGATGCTTCCTCCAATTAAACTAGAGCACTGAATATTACAAACTCGTCAATTACAACTCATGTCTGTATGTTACTATGTATGTTGATAAATTCTGTCAATTGAGCATATGAAGATTCATTTTAGTCAGTTTTATGGACAATTCACAAATTAAATAATTCAAAAGGAAATAAACAAAAATTAACTTGTTTCGAAATAGGTTGAGATACGTCTCAGGTTTGGAAACTCCTTACACAGCTATCTCACACCAATTTCATCTTATTAATCAAATTAAAAAACACAAAATATTTTGTAATTTTTTTTTTTTTTTTTTGTAAAATTTTTCAATTTTTTTGAATTTTTCGAAAATTTTGGACTAAAAATAAAAACAACAAAATACTACAACTATTCCCCACCTCCAAACCTAATGAGACATTG
>SKCR01046310.1:0-41623 GCA_019454045.1 Zanthoxylum bungeanum
AGTTGTTTTGTTTCTTTCTAAATTACCGAATAAGTAAATTCTCCGATTATTTTTACCATTCTCCATATATACAAGCCAACAGAATATTAATTAACTCATTTTTGCCCACAACAGTCATAAGTGCAGTTGATAAGAGAATAATATTTTTGTCCTAAAGTTCTATCAGATTTCACACCTTTTTTGTAGCAATGAATAATTTTCTAATTTTTCTGATTTTTTTTCTTTGATTTTTTCTCTATTTTTTTTTTTATACAATACCTTCCGTCTATGTAGCGAGCTTTGGGTCGGTGGCTCCCAAACCAGTTGGCTTTAGGGCACCAAGTGTTAAGACACCCCTACGAACTTAATTACTCAGACTTCAGATATATATATTTTTTGCAGCATCTTCGATCCATGTAACGAGCCTTGGGCCAGTGACTCCCAAACCAGTTGGTTTTAGGGCACTAGGTGTTAAAATACCCTTACAGACTTAATAACTCGCTCGGATCTCGGACGTTTTTTTTTTTTTTTTTTTTTTTTTTTTTTTTTTTTACTCCATCACTATTTAGATATGTTTCCTCCAATTACACTATAGCACGGAATATTACAAACTTTTCAATTTTAGCTCATGTCCGTATGTTTCCATGTAAGTTCATAATACCTGTCAACTGAACATATGAAGATCCATTTTAGTAGTCAGATTTAAGGAGAATTCACAAAATTAAATAATTAAAAAGGAAATAAACAAAAATTAACTTGTTTCGAAATAGGTTTGAGATACGTCTCAGGAGGAAAAATTCCTCTTCTCGGCTATCTCTTACCAATCCACGTCCACCTTTTTAGTCAAAATAAAAACACAAAAATGCAAAATTTTTTGTAATTTTTGAAAATTTTTCAATTTTTTTGTATTTTTCGAAAAAATTTTGAACTAAAAATAAAATAACATACTACTAAAAACAAGGTACTAATTAATTAAAGAACTCCTAATGATTTTAACGGAATTTTGTTGCATAATGAAAAATTTTAACGGAAAGCATTAACACAAAAGTAACACAAAAGTTATGCACCCCCAAACCTAAATTAAGCATTGTCCCTAATGCGTTCAAAACATAAACAAAATGTAGGAACAATGGTACCGAGTTTATGCGCCAGTCTCGTCCTCGTCGCTATCTGAAAGTGGATATGGAAACTGTGGAACAGTGAGTGCAAGTCTCTTGCCATATGTTGCAATGCCTGTCCCATGGCAATGTTGTAATCAGTGAGAAAATCAACACGCCTCTCCAAACGATCAAATCTATCTGAAACTGAACGAGACTGTGCTGCTCTATGTGGCTGAGCAGGTGGCTGCTGTGGAGCAGCTGCAGGTGCTGATGAAGATGGTCCAGCAGGTATTTGCCTTTCTGTTCGAAGTTGCTGGATTATGCGGGCTGTTAAAGCTGTCATGGGTTGCATTGGTTCTTCTTGCGGGTCAACTGGAACCATACCCAAAGTGCATAAGGAAGTGATCAAGTAAGGGTAATACAATCCAGCTTGCGATTGGGTAGCAGCCCAAGCAATATTTGTAGAAATAAGCACTCCCACATCAATGGCTAGTCCTGTCATCAAGCAGTACAATAGAACCATCCTTTCTCTGGTGACAAAAGTGATGTGGGTACCTGGAATGAGTGATCTCGTGAGGAAGTGAAACCAAACTCTCGCATCTGGTTTAAGAAATCTAGAACTCATCTTCATGTACTCCCCACTGCTGCTCATCTCCCATGTAGCATTGGGGATACACAACTCATCAGTCAGTTGCGATATCTCAATCCCATTCCTCGACTCTGTATATTCATCTACCTCCATCTCAGGGATCCCATAGAATTTATTGATTGTCACTGAGTCAAAGGAAACCTGTCTCCCTCTCACCATAGTATGAAAAGCGACATGCTGAGCAGCATTCGCATAAAACTCTCGGACAACTGTGATGCTCGCCAGTTTGGGTTGTTGGCAAAGTTTCTGCCAGTGTCTGTCGGCAATCACCCTGTCTATATCTGGGAATAATCCATAGGGAATCTCAAAGCCTCTCTCAATGATTCCGACCTTCTTAGTCAGTCCCCTCTCATAGCGCTGTTCTGCAGCGTTTCTCAAATTCTGATTTTGGCAGTGGTACTCTCGGCTCTGTTGGTTTTGGATTGGGTTTCTGGTCGGCCGGCTTGGTGACAGAGAGACACGGCAGTGGCTTGTGGATTCGATGATTGTGGCGGTGAAGAAGGTGTCGGCAATGGGCTGGTTTGTCTCAGTTTGGTCGGCTGGGGTTGATTCCGGCGATGTTGGTGCGATTTGCTTACGGCAAGGATGGCTCTCGGTGGGTTGTTGGCTGGATCTAAGTGAGGGTGGCTGGTTCGGTTTTGGTGGTTTTGAGGAAGAAGATGATGATGGGTTTTGGTTGGATGATTTGGTTCACGGTGGGGATGAAGGCTCCCTGTGGTGGTTGTGATTTGAGAGAAAATGGTGAGATCTGTGAGAGAAACGGGTTCTGTCTCGGCGGCTGCTGTTTTTGGGCTTGATTTTGAGTCAGTGTCGCGACGCCAAAAATTGCCTAGCGTCGCGACACTAGGTCTTTTAGGGTTAGGGTTTTGACTCGGGATTTTTTTTTTTTTTTTTTTTTTTTTTTTTTTGGCAAAACCATGTCTTGCGACATAAATCCATAAGACTTCTTACTCGGCCGTCTTTTTTGGATCAACTTTGTATCTTCGTGATTTTGTCAAATTTTTATTTTGAAAATCCCGCTTGTACTGGCCTACTTTTGTCCTGAAAAATTCCGTTTTTAATTTTTCCTGCAAAACTAACACAAAAATTAAAAAGTTCACACAAAATATGAAAAATAAATCACAACAAATTGCATGGGTTGCCTCCCTGCTAGCGCTGAATTTTTCGTCTTCAGCCAGACGTGACTGAAATCCATATGTTTTAGGAGGTTTCAATGTCGTTTTGGATGTCCGATTAAAGACAATCCCGTGAGCGTTGCTTTTGAATGGTCTCTTCCAACGGTAAAGTGGCAAAAAATATTTTGTTTCATTCAGTGCTTGTGCCACCTTTTTAACTTTTGTTGCTCCAATGGTTCCTGAAAAGAAAGAAAGAAAATCAGGAGGTCTCGAATGGTGTTTGACTTGGAATGGAAGTTCCATTCTGTCAAGCTTCTGGTGATATCTTTGATTTGTACTCCCCAATACAGCGATGTTTTTCCTGAATGCTCTGGATCTTTATTAAGTTCTGACAGTTGCTCTCCTCTATTTGCTCTGTTTCTTCTCCACATTTTCTTCACAGATGTATTTTAAAATTTCTGTATTTAGTTCTTCATCTGTCATCTGTGAAATATATGTTTCAAAATTGTCAACCTGAGAATGAAAAGAAATGTTAGATTTTAGGTCTTCATCCTCTGATTTGACTGGATTGGATGGCTCAAGTTGATCTTCTTCAAACATTTGTGAAATGGGATCTCCAAGATCTTCGTTTTGAGGACACAGAATGTCATCCTCAATTTTTGATGCAGTTGGTACAAATGTATCAGCTTCATCATCGTCAGAATCTGAAAAATAAAAATCAAATCGAGACTTTGCCGGTTCGGGTTCCTGAACTGATACCTCTGGTTGTTGATACTGCTCAGCCTCCTCCTCTGTTGAAATGTCATTGTGAAATGATAGGTACTTGAAGGCTTCATCAGTGTCATCAGGAACTGGTTCTTGAGGTATGTAGTTCTGGTTTTCTGTTAATTGTCTGATCTGATCTTTCATTCTCTGTATAGAAGCTGTTTGACTCTGAATTTGTGCATCAAATTGAGCTGTCTGTTCTTTGAACATGTGAATCAATTGATCTTCCTCAAATGGTTCTGGTTGTTGATAAGGATCGAAGGAAGATGGTGGATAAGATGAAAAATGTGATTCTGTGAAATGTGATGGTTCTTCGTACCATGAAGGATCTTGATAGTTCTGCCACCCTGGATGGCAGTTGTATTCGCAATAATCGCTTGTGTGGTCACCATTACATATGTCACATCTCCACATTGAGTTCTGATGAGCAAATGTAGTATTGTTTGGTTCTGGCATCCAGTGATAATCATTGGGCTGTTCAACAGGCCACAGAAAACCGGACTGTTGTTCCCAGATGTTGGGTGTATCTTCTTGTAAAGCACGTAATCTTTCAATCTCCCAGTAATGTTCCATTTTTAAGTCACCTGAAATCAAAAGAAAGAAATAAAAATTACAGATAAAAATAAAGAAAATTAGATACAAGTAAATTAGATAGCTTCAAAATTAACAACTCAAGAAATATAAGTCCCCGGCAACGGCGCCAAAAACTTGACCGGCGTAAACACACACGTATAACGCAAGCGCACGTATCGTTCAAGTAGTATAAAAATATCGATCCCACGAGGACTTAATTCCTACTGTTGTTATTAATTATTGAATCTATTTATTTACAAATATCTAATTAAAGGGAGAAGAGAATGATTGTTTGATTGGTTGAAAGTGGTTTTACAAAATAAATAAATAAATAAAAAGACAAAAGAAAATACTAAGGAAAATAACAAAAGACAAAGATTTAAGGTTGTGATTTCTTTTAATATCATTTTAAAGAAAGTGGTTATCTTAAATTGGTAATATATTGATTTATTAACCTGGAACACTAAATTATATGTAAGCCTCTGTCGATGGTCAGACACAAATACCCAGTTTAACCCAATTGAACCATATGTCTATGTCAACCAAATTATCTGGATTCATTAAGTTTAAGTTCCAATTATGGCTTCCCCCGCCCGACAGGTATATTCCTATCCTGTAAGGAAATCTATTAAAGGGTTATCTATCCTCAAGGAAGATCGTGGGTTATTAAGTCTAAGGCTGAAACCTAAAATCCCTATGTCTAGTTCATTTTAGATTTACCATATCAATTTTATTAATGGCCAGTTATTAAAAAAGCATTAAGATTAAAACTCAATAAATAAATCTTTATATTACCCAAATTATAATTTAACCCCTTATAAACCGGTGATATTAAAAGTCATCACAACCTCAGAAAACTAACACATAACTAGGACTAGTAAAAACATAAAAGTAAAAGACATAAAGTAAAAAGCTGAAAAATAAATTACAATAAAATAAAATGCTAAGGTAAAAGAAATTACTTTTACTACTACTAATTTAGATATCTCCCATAAAATAATATATAAACTTGTGATAAATTTACCAACCGACCAGTCTGGCGGTATCCTGATTAAGTCAAATTAAGTCCAACCAGCCATTAAGGCGGAACCAAAAATAAATTTACCAACCGACCAGTCTGGCGGTATCCGTGATTAGTCAGGTTTAAACCAGATTAAAATTAAATTACCAACCGACCAATATAGCGGTATTCCTTATTAAGTCAATATTTTAAATAGTTAATATATTATTTTTAAGGGAGATTAATCTAATTAGCAATAGTAGAAGAATTACCTTTCACCCTAGCTGAAAAAGTTACTTTAACATGGTGAATAGTAAAAACTGTAAAAAGTAAAAAGTAAAAATTAAATTACTATTATTACAATAAGTAATTAAAATTATTTACAAAACTAAAAATTAAAAACTAAAAATAAAAAAATAAAAATTCTAGAGAGAGAAACTCTCTCTAGAGAGAGAAATTAAGAGAGAGAGAAGTGTTTTAAAAACTGAAAATTCGGCCTCTATTTATAGTAAAATTTTTCACTGTTTGGGCACTGTTCGCGCGTCGCGACGCCAAGGAGCTGCGCGTCGCGACGCGCAATTTGTCGACGTGGCACAATGATACGGCGACACGTTGCAAGGCGGCTGACTGTACATGCGACACGTGTCAAGGCGGCTAATTCTCAATTATTGTGATGACGTCATTGATGACGTGGCGATGACGTGGCGCTGACGTGGCGATGACGTGGCGTAGGCGTGTGTTGCATTTGTCGGCACAATAGGATGGCGACACGTGGCGACACGTGTCAAGTTGTGATTGGCTGAGGCTGACATGGCAAGTTGACTTCGTTGACCTGCTGACGTGGCTGATGATGTGGCACGACACGTGGCGAGATAGGTAATATATTGATTTATTAACCTGGAACACTAAATTATATGTAATCCTCTGTCGATGGTCAGACACAAATACCCAGTTTAACCCAATTGAACCATATGTCTATGTCAACCAAATTATCTGGATTCATTAAGTTTAAGTTCCAATTATGGCTTCCCCCCCCGCCCGACAGGTATATTCCTATCCTGTAAGGAAATCTATTAAAGGGTTATCTATCCTCAAGGAAGATCGTGGGTTATTAAGTCTAAGGCTGAACCTAAAATCCCTATGTCTGTTCATTTTAGATTTACCATATCAATTTTATTAATGGCCAGTTATTAAAAAAGCATTAAGATTAAGACTCAATAAATAAATCTTTATATTACCAAATTATAATTTAACCCCTTATAAACCGGTGATATTAAAAGTCATCACAACCTCAGAAAACTAACACATAACTAGGACTAGTAAAAACATAAAAGTAAAAGACATAAAGTAAAAAGCTGAAAAATAAATTACAATAAAATAAAATGCTAAGGTAAAAGAAATTACTTTTACTACTACTAATTTAGATATCTCCCATAAAATAATATAAACTTGTGATAAATTAACCAACCGACCAGTCTGGCGGTATCCTGATTAAGTCAAATTAAGTCCAACCAGCCATTAAGGCGGAACCAAAAATAAATTTACCAACCGACCAGTCTGGCGGTATCCGTGATTAGTCAGGTTTAAACCAGATTAAAATTAATTACCAACCGACCAATATAGCGGTATTCCTTATTAAGTCAATATTTTAAATAGTTAATATATTATTTTTAAGGGAGATTAATCTAATTAGCATAGTAGAAGAATTACCTTTCACCCTAGCTGAAAAAGTTACTTTAACATGGTGAATAGTAAAAACTGTAAAAAGTAAAAAGTAAAATTAAATTACTATTATTACAATAAGTAATTAAAATTATTTACAAAACTAAAAATTAAAAACTAAAAATAAAAATAAAAATTCTAGAGAGAGAAACTCTCTCTAGAGAGAGAAATTAAGAGAGAGAAGTGTTTTAAAAACTGAAAATTCGGCCTCTATTTATAGTAAAATTTTTCACTGTTTGGGCACTGTTCGCGCGTCGCGACGCCAAGGAGCTGCGCGTCGCGACGCGCAATTTGTCGACGTGGCACAATGATACGGCGACACGTTGCAAGGCGGCTGACTGACATGCGACACGTGTCAAGGCGGCTAATTCTCAATTATTGTGATGACGTCATTGATGACGTGGTGATGACGTGGCGCTGACGTGGCGATGACGTGGCGTAGGCGTGTGTTGCATTTGTCGGCACAATAGGATGGCGACACGTGGCGACACGTGTCAAGTTGTGATTGGCTGAGGCTGACATGGCAAGTTGACTTCGTTGACCTGCTGACGTGGCTGATGATGTGGCACGACACGTGGCGAGGTTGACTCGTTGACCGCTGACATGGCTGATGACGAGGCGACACGTGTCAAGTCTGAGTGTCGGCAGCATATGATGATGACACGTGGCACGGCGCATGTTAGCAGATCGGCTGTGATGGTGACACGTGGCACGGCCCATTTTAGCAAAGTCAAAATTATCAAATTGTTGACCGTTGACCAGGCGCATGTTAGCAAATCCGGCTCACGCTGGGCGTCGCGGCGCGCTGTGCTTCAGCGTCGCGACGCGCAGAAGACGAAAATAACCCTGTTGACGCATTTTTGTCCGGTTTTGCCCCAAATTGCCTCCAGTGCTATCCAAACTTTATTTATCTGCAAAATAACAATAAAACACATCAAAAACATTCACAAAACTCAAGAAACTATACAAAATATTAAGTTAAATGAGTGGGAAATTGTGATATAAATACCACTCATCAGTCGCATCAGAGGACAACATTACAGATCCGCTGACGAAAGCTATTCCTCAGAAAAAGTTTGAGCGACATGTACATAGTTCAGGTATTAGATGCTTGAGTGACTGGCTATAGTCCAAGTGAGAGATTTTTAGACAATTATGACCCATAGCATTACTATTTGTAAAAGACATTGTGGTTTTTGTACAAATTAATTATGTAGCAATGAAATTACATTTTATAATTTTGTAATTTGATTACTTAAATATATAAATGATAAAAGTCCTTATGATTAGTTCCGGATTATAAGATATGAGACAGTATCAATCCATAAAGGTTTAATAATTAAATATCCCTAGTCGTAGTATTATCGAGACTGGACATCGATAATGCGGAATAGACTAGTATCGCACTTGTGCGTGTCATGGAAGCGTAACGGCATAGTTCTCATATTTTTAAGTATTGGATACTTATGCAAGTGTGATAGGAGGTTGTGTTTTCCGATGGTACGGAACAGCTTCGCTCTGGATAGACCCCGCAGAATCCCATTGGTAGTATGACTATGTGTCTATGGGAATCCGCATCAGGGTAGGTGTATTGGTCTTAACCTGAGACTTACATCGCTAGTACTTGCGACAATCAATACGCTTTGGTTTTGGTCGTCAAGGATTTTAACAGGTTCTGTGTACGCCTCTTCTGGGTTTATTGAGAATCGTAGTGTATTGGGTGTGATGTCAAGATGGAAGTATCACTTCAGTCATATGGAGATGATGATCATGCATGGATACAGAACTGGTACTCTAAATGGTTGCAACCATCGGGATAATATAACAAGGTCATGATTATCCGATTTAAAGAGACTAGTTGCTTGTAATCCGATATTTGCTTCGCACGGGGTAGACACTATTCCAGCCCCAGACCTTGCATGTGACATCAGATACTGGATCATAAAATTGGTTTTTGAAATTTTGGTAAATCATTTATTTGATTTTTGAAATCAAAATTGATAAGTCAACACACATTTTCTCTCTCTTTCATTCACGCAAATCTCACAAAATTAAACTCTCCCAATTTTCTTCTCATTGCCAAATGCACAAGGAGGAAGAAGAGGTGAATTTTGTTGCAAAATTTACCAAGAGCTAGCACTCACAAGAATCATAAAAGGTGATAGGGAATGTAGGAAATGCTTTCCTCGCGCAGCGGAAGCGATTAGGCACACGGATCGACCTTGAAAATTTTTTCCGCTTTCCCTTCCTTAAAGCCGAATGGAACCAGCACATATAATGAAGTTTTGCCTCTGTTTCGAACAAGATCTCAGCCCCGGAATGCGCCCAAAACAGTCCCAGAATTGCAGTGAAATAATGGACTATTTTGGACCCTTTACACAACCGAACTGCACATAAATTACCCACTGAATTGCGTGAACTGCAAGGGTGATATAGATCTGATTTTTCCACTCAAAAACAATCCTAAATCAGACCCAAAAGTCCCCAAGGTGTTTCATAAAAAACCCGAATTAAAACAAAACAAACCGAGCCCCGATTGTAACAAGTTAAGTGCGGCAATAAGGTATTATTGTTCCTCAATGCCGTGACTTATAAGAGTGAAGGAGAAGATGATTTGTTCGTCACCACAAAGTCTTCCGAGCTATATCTCGTTACCAACGGAAAGTAGTGTGGGCTACATATACAAATAAAATCCCTAAAACAATTTTAGAGATTCAATCACACTTAGTATTTTATTATTCTTCTTATTCTTGTTCTTCAATATTGTTTTCAACTTTTGAGAGAATAGAGAAGAATAAGAAAAAGGTGGCTAGGGTTTTGGAATTAATAGAATAGTAAAAAGAAGTATATTTTTTTCTTTTTATACTTAGGGTAATTTGTTTCATAAAACAAATCAACCACTTCCCTCCCACCTATGTCAAATTCGGCCAAGCTAGGGTTTCTTTTAATTTTTTTTTTCAACATTAATATTCAATTACCATTATTGAAAAGATGTTACAAAATTAAATAAGCAATTAACAAATTTGAAAATCACAATTTCCAAATTAATGCCAAGGATTTTATTTGTTTCCAAAACAAACAAATTCATCCCCTAATGGCTTGAGGAATTCGGCCACTACAAGGAATAATAGATAAATTTTGTAGCATTAGGTATTCAATTCCATAATTGAAATATATGTTACAAAATTAAAGAGTTACTACCTTTTAAAAGGATGTAACTTCCAAATTTAATTCAAAGGTTTCCAAAACCCAAAATTTGGAATTCCAATATTAGCCTTCATTAAATTATATCATATATAATTTAATTACTAGCAATAAATAATTATCACATAATCATTTATTATATAAATCATATATTAACTTTTAATATATAGTTGTAAGTGTGACAAATAATATTATTATCATATTAATAATATTTATACCTTTGTGAGTATATAATTGGACTATCCAATTATACTAAATCCGTTATAGTAAATCGAGCTAGCACGGGGACCAAATGGACCTACGGTTCCGAGCTCCAATAATCTCAAAATATTAATTAAGCTCTTAATTAGATATTCCGAATTATTAACTCCGGGTTATTCCACTAAAAACCCGAAGTTGCACTCTCGTTGCCGCAGATTATATATTAAGTCGAACTAAGTCGTTGTCCATCGATATAGTCATTTCACTCGAATTGACCCTTCACGAGTATCTCGTAATTATAGTCGGGTCATAATGTCTGTTATACCCCTCTAATTATTTTTACCTTAAGTACCATTGATTCTCTAATGAACGATTTATTCATAACTATTATGAATTTTAATCTTTCTATTCGTAATAGAGAGACTTGAGCGCTCAAATCGTTTAGGTACCGAATCAACCCTTAAGAAAGATACTCATCTACTTCTAGCAAGAAGGAGTGAACTCCATGTCTGTGTAAAACGTTCCCAGCTACAAAAAAAACTGTGTCCCCAAAGTACGTAGCTATTGGTCGGGACTGCTACACCAACCTCACCTTTGTAAATCAAAGGACATAACCTGCCATGCAGGAGTTCGTAGTACACTCAGGATTAAGATCAATCTATATATGACCATCTAGTAGATCGAAATGACTTTCTTAGTCTAACGGATATTATAAGAATGTCATTTCCATCTGGCTCCAGTCCTACATGATCGCATCATACAAGGTGCCTCCATTCTCATGAATCTACATAGACGATCCGAATCAAGATCACCATACAATTATAGAATGGACCGCAACTATATATAAACCACAAACAAAGTACCCGCTTTGTTTGCTCTCTATGGACTATTTAAGATTACTAACTTCAGACTTAAATCCCCTTGTGTATGATACTCTTACACTAAGTCTGAAGGCACATAAGCAATCTAGGGTATTTAAGATGATATATAATATGCGAAAATTAAACAAACAATTTGATAAATGAATAATCCATTGTTTTATTTCAAAACACATAAAATCATTTATATCATATGTAGCTCTAGGGCATACATTCAAACAATCTCCCACTTGCACTAGAGTAAATGAGACATGTCTCGTAATCCCAGACCATCTAGGTGACCTTCAAAAAATTTAGCCGGCAAGGTCTTTGTAAACGGATCAGCCAGGTTATCTACGGAGGCAATCTTTGTGACTGTAATGTCTCATCTCTACACTATCTCCCTGATGAGATGATATTTCCTTTCTCTATGCTTTCCCCTATTGTGGCTTCTTGGTTCTTTGGAGTTTGCCACCGCACCACTCATTATCGCATAGAGTGTGAGTGGTCTATCCATATCTGGAACAACTTCCAGATCTCCCAAGAATTTACGGAGCCAGACTGCTTCCTTAGCTGCTTCACACGCTGCTACATATTCAGCCTCCATGGTGGAGTCAGCAATACAAGATTACTTTATACTCCGCAATACTATGGCCCACCTATAGGGTGAACACTGATCCAGATGTAGATTTCCTAGATCATCACATCTGTCTGAAAATCAAAGTCTGTATATCCCCTTAGGATCATATCCTCACAGAATACACAAGCATATAATCTCTCGTTCTCTTAAGATACTTGAGAATATGTTTTCACAGCACCAGTGATCCAATCCTGGGTTTGACTGAACCTACTGACTACTCCCACTGCAAACAATGTCCAGTCTCGTGCGTAACATAGCATACAAAGACTACCAACTGCTGAGGCATATGGATTGTTGGTTTCTATTACCAAGCCCCAAGATCAACAAGAGCAAACAAAATATATAAAAATACATGAATAATTAATTGAAGTATGGCGGAATCATACTCACAAAATCGGAATGCGGATGCGTTGATGAAATGAAAACTTCTCCTTTGTGCAGTGATGAATTCGGCCAAGGTGGAAAGTGCAGCTCCAAGCTTGTTTGATCCTCCCATAACACCCTTTTTATGATCCCTTGAAGGTGCTAGCCTTTGTTGTGATTTTGAATGCACAACTTCTTCTTCAAATCTTGCCACAAAAGAAGAAATGGAGAGCCCAAAACTGCATGTAGTTTCGGCAATGTGAGAGAGAGAGGAGTTCTATGATTTTTGTTACAAAAATCAATTTATATTTATGCCATAATATTTATTAAATTAATAATAAACTTATGACACAAATCATGCAATGGCTTAGAGTGTCAAACACTCAATTTCCATGCAAAACCATTGAGTGCATTGTACACTATCTCCATGCAATGCATTAGAGTTAAATAATGCATAATATGACATGTGTCATGTGGGCCCCACACGTTACCAATGAAAGTGGGCCCACGTGCACTCACACGCGTTCGGGTTTGATATTTCCGAAATACCGAACTTACGTCGCGACGTTAATTAAATCGAATTTAAATAAATAATTGCGCCTAGCGAAATTATTATTTACGTCGCTAACGAATTAATTCTAAATTAACTCGTTTGCCCGAATTAAAATCTAATTTTAATTTCGCGTCGAAATCGAATTTCGATTATTATATTGAATATAATAATTTTACGATTAATTCCAAATTAATCGTTCTCTCTCTATGTATAGTACTTTATCCAAGATAAAGTCTCTCCGTAATTAATCCAAGATTAATCGAGTTTGAATCATACGTCATTGGTGAATCTTCGGGAAGCGACCAAGAGATCTCCGGATATGTTGGCAGTAAATACGGTCGTCGGATTATCCGAACACGTACGTACCTCGTACTACGTTTTTACCGATTCACAAGACAAGGTTGGCTTCTAGCAAAGCGCCATGCCTACCCAATTCTCCAGAAATATTCTTATAGGAATATAAGATCTATATCAAGCGTAGTATACCGTAGTATTGCGTATATCGAACCAGTATCGGATGATCACATGTTAGGCCTGGGGCTGGAAATGTGTCTGCCCCGTACGAAACATATATCGGACATCAAGCAACTAGTCTCTTTAAATCGGACAATCCTGACCTGGTCATATTGTCCCGACGGTTGCAACCTTTTATAGAGTACTAGTTCTGTGTCCTGCGTGATCATCACCTCATATGTCTGAAGTGATACTTCCATCTCGACATCACATCCAGTACACTACGATTCTCGATAAACCCAGAAGAGGTGTACACAGAACCGGTTAAGGTCCCCAACCACCAAAACCAAAGTTTACCGATTGTCGCAAGTACTAGCGATGTAAGTCTCAGGTTAAGACCATATACACCTACCCTGATGCGGCCTCCCATAGACACGCGACATACAACCAATGGGATTCCGCGGGGTCTATCCAGAGCGAAGCTGTTTTCCGTACCATCGGTAAAACACAACCTCCTATCGCACTTGCATAAGTATCCAATACTTAAATATATGAGAACTATGCCGTTGTGCCCTCACAACGTGCACAAGCGCAATACTAGTCTATTCCGCATTATCGATGTCCGATCTCGATAATACTCCGACTAGGGATATTTAATGATTAAACCTTTATGGATTGATACTGTCTCATATCATCTCAATCCGGTATTAATCATATGGACTTTCGCCATTTATATATCAAAGTAAATAATATTACAAAACGGCAAAAGGCAATTTCATTATCACATAGTTAATTTTGTACAATAATACAATATCATTTACAAACAGTGACGCTATGGGACATAATGTCTAACAATCTCCCACTTGGCCTATAGCCAGTCACTCAAGCATCTAATACCCGAACTATGTATGTGTCGTTCAAAAACTTGCTGAAGAACAGCCTTCGTCAGCGGATCTGCAATGTTGTCATCTGATGTGACCTTCTCGACCTTTACATCGCCACGATGTATAATCTCCCGAATCAGATGGTAACGTCGAAGAACATGCTTGGACCGTTGATGAGACCTTGGTTCCTTAGCCTGTGCTATAGCCCCGTTATTGTCACAATACAATGGAACGGGCTCAGCTGCTAACGGAACTACTCCTAATCCGATTAGGAACTTTCGGATCCAAACTGCCTCCTTTGCTGCTTCAGATGCAGCGATGTACTCCGCTTCTGTTGTTGAATCGGCAACAGTATCTTGCTTGGAAGATTTCCAGCTCACTGCTCTGTTATTCAAACAAAAAATGTACCCGGATTGCGACTTGTAGTCATCCTTGTCGGTTTGGAAACTTGCATCGGTATACCCAGATACCGCAAGTTCTCCACCTCCATAAATTAAGAAAGCATCCTTAGTTCGTTTAAGATACTTAAGGATATTCTTAACTGCTATCCCCTGACTTCACCTGGATCGGCCTGATAGCGACTGCACATGCTCAAAGCATATGAGACATCAGGTCGTGTACATATCATGGCATACATGATCGATCCGACTGCCGAGGCGAACGGTATCCGACTCATGTTGTCTCTCTCTTCCTGAGTCTTAGGACACATGTCCTTAGACAGAGAGGTACCACGTACCATTGGAACCAATCCCCTCTTGGATTGTTCCATGTTGAATCGCTTCAACACTTTATCAATGTATGTACTCTGGGAGAGTCCAAGCAGCTTTCTAGATCTATCCCGGTAGATCTTTATTCCAAGAATAAAGGCTGCTTCTCCCAGATCTTTCATGGAGAATTTTAATGAAAGCCAAGCTTTCACCGACGTTAGCATGGGAATGTCATTGCCTATAAGCAATACGTCGTCGACATAAAGGACAATAAAAGTAAGTGCTCTCCCACTAACCTTCTTGTATACACAAGGGTCATCTGCGTTTTGCACGAAATCATATTCTTTTATGATCTCATCAAAACGCTGATCCATGACCGTGATGCTTGCTTCAATCCATAAATGGATCGATTTAACTTACAAACCTTGTTTGCAAGTCTAGGTACGATAAAACCGTCAGGCTGTTGCATATAAACATCCTCCAAAAGGTTTCCGTTAAGGAAAGCGGTTTTAACGTCCATCTGCCATATCTCGTAATCGAAATATGCAGCTATTGCAAGCATTATCCGAATGGATTTAATCATGGCAACGGGTGAGAAGGTTTCGTCATAATCAATACCATATTGTTGACGATACCCCTTCGCTACAAGCCTAGCTTTGTACGTTTGTACGTTGCCATCCATGTCGGTCTTCTTCTTGAAGATCCATCTGCATCCAATAGGCTTTACGCCTTCTGGTGCATCAACCAGTGTCCAAACTTGGTTGGCGTACATGGAATCCATCTCGGACTTCATGGCTTCTTGCCATAAAGCGGAATCGATATTTTGTATCGCTTCCTCATACGTAGCCGGCTCATTATCCTCAATAAGATTAATATCTACATGAGGTGAGATCAGGAACCCATACCTCTCAGGTACTGTTCTGACTCTCTCCGACCTACGCGGTCCTTGTGTATGTGAAGTTTGTGGTACAGACTCATCCCGGACGGTCTGTTCTTGTTCCGTCGTTGATTCATTGCCAGGAACAGTATCACTACGATCTTCATCGAGTTCTACTTTCCTCCCACTTACCACTGCATTTATAAAATCCTTCTCAAGGAAAAATGCTTGTAGAGCAACAAATACTTTGTTCTCTTGTGGGTGATAGAAGTAATATCCTTTGGTTTCCCTAGGATATCCTACGAAAAGGCATTTATCAGATTTGGGTTCAAGTTTGGTACCTTCCAAACGTTTAACATATGCCCAGCATCCCCAAATCTTCAGGAAAGAGAAACCTGGTTTCCTTCCTGTCCATATCTCATATGGAGTCTGTTCAACAGACTTCGACGGTACCTTATTCAAAATAAGTATAGCACTGTTTAATGCGTATCCCCAGAAGGATATTGGTAGCTCAGTGCGACTCATCATTGACCTTACCATGTCCAACAAGGTGCGGTTTCTCCGTTCGGACACACCGTTTAATTGCGGTGTTCCAGGAGGAGTCCACTGTGAAAGAATACCATATTCTTTCAAGTAATCTTGAAACTCATAACTTAAGTATTCGCCACCACGGTCTGACCGTAATGTCTTAATACTCTTCCCTGTTTTTTTCTCCACTTCGTGTCGAAACTCTTTGAATTTCTCAAAAGTTTCCGACTTGTGTCTCATAAGATACACATAACCGTAACGAGATGCATCATCTGTGAAGGTTACGAAGTAGTGAAATCCACCTCTAGCCTGGCTAGACATGGGCCCGCATACGTCAGTATGAACGAGAGCCAACAGTTCTGTGGCACGTTCACCTTTACCGCGCTAAAAGGTGATTTAGGCATTTTGCCTAAAAGACAAGATTCGCAGACGTCATATGAATTGGGATCAAATTCGTCCAAGTACCCACTCTTCGAAAGTGTGGATATGCGAGTCTTGTTGATGTGTCCTAGACGACAATGCCACATATAAGCTTCATCTTTTAGATTACTCCTTTTGAGCCTTTTGTTTGTCATTTTAGGAGATTCATTTATATTCAAAATATAAAGACCGTTATTTGCAACAGCTGTGCAAATTTCTGCATCATTTTTATATAAATAACACCCAGTGTTTCTAAATACAAAAGTGTAACCCTGCTGGGTTAACAAGGATACAGATATAATATTCCTAGTTAAACTAGGTACAAAATAACAGTTCAAAAGTTTAAGTACATGCCCTGAGGGCAGTTCTAAAACAAAAGTCCCTACGGCCAAAACAGCAACTGGTGTTCCGTTTCCGACCCGTAGATCCATCTCCCCCGATGCCAGCACCCTGCTATCCTGCAGATCCTGCACATCAGTACAAATATGAGCACCACAACCAGAATCAAAAATCCAATTTTTAAAACTAGAAGTATTCATATTTATCTCAATAACAAACATACCAGAGGCGATAGCCTTGCCAGCCTTGATATCCTCCCTCTGCCCTTTGCCCATTCGGCAGTCACGTTTCCAGTGACCCCTCTTGCCGCAGTTGAGGCAGATGTCGCGAGATTTGTCCTTTGGCTTCCTAGAAGCCACTGTCAACTTGCCTTGCCCTTGTTCTTGAACTTCTTCTTCCTCGCACCTCCAATTGCCTTGGGCCCAGCCCTTGGCGCATGAGAGGTCGATGCATAATGCGCCTCGCGCTTGCTCCCCTTTAGGAGTTCCTTTTCGGACTCCTTCAGCACGGACAACAACTCTCCAAGAGTGTCGTCAGTGTCCATCAACTTATAGTTGATGATGATTTGTTTCCAAGTATCGGGTAGCGATTGTAATAGCATATCAATCGTCAACTCTGCCTCCAAGACAATGCCCATCTTGGCTACTCATCTATGTCAGCGATCATTTGAGTCCCGTGGGCCTCAACTGATGCGCCGTCTGTCATCCGGGAGCGGAAGAGTTTCCTTACTAGCTCATACCTCTCCATCCGCTTGTTGGTGCGGTGGAGATCACGCAATCTTGCCATCATGTTATAGGGATCCAAGTCCCTGTTCTGGCGTCTGAAATGCTGGGTCATTGCAGCTAGCATAACTGACTGAGCTTGGTCACAATCGTCACTATGAGTCTTCCATAACTCTAGCTCCAGTGGCTCAGTGGGTTTAGGCGGGAGAGGTCTCTGAATAGTATACAGCACCCTCTCAGCCCCAAGCACTATCTTGAGGTTCATTTCCCAGTCGGCAAAGTTTGTCCCTTTGAAGACATTATCGCCCATGATTATGTCGCGGACATTACCCTTGCCAGTCATCTTGACAACTATAGTCCAACTATAAAGTCAACGATGTTATGGGTACAGTCAAACTGTTACAAGCAAAATAACAATATATTAGTCCAACTAATTATTAAAATATTGACGAAATAATTTTGAAAGACGCGTAAGGCTAAGTATCTGAACGAAATTGCAAATTCAATAATAGCCTCCCACTATTTTCTTCAAGTCTCTAACCCTCTTGTGGAGAACTCGGGAAATCGCATTTCCTAGTGGGCTAGGATCCCGTTAAATAACACACAACCTTGACTTTGGCCAATAAAAGCTGTATGCTATTTAACTTAGGTAGATCTCTATGATCAATTGGATCTCATCCAATTCCTAGATCCGGTTAGGTGGACATCCAAGTCCCAAACATATGTATAATGTCAATGTATCCATTACATTTTCCTAACCCTATCCTCCGAATCATCTAGGCCTTGGCTTTGGCCAAAAACAAACCTAATGATTCCAGTTAAGCGGGACCCATTGACGAGGAAAGTTTCGTAATCAATGTCATTGGACAAAAAGTGATCTTGACTTTGGCCAATAAAAATCACGATTTGGACAAGACACCGATATGCAACAAAACTCTCATGATTCAAGTACATCCTTGATTGACAAAGGTCTTGACTTTGGCCAAACAAACCAATGCCAACTTCGGATCTTGAACAAGAATCATTCAATGGAAGGAAAATCGCTTAATATTGTTTGAGGGATTTTTCGCGTAATTGGCAACCAATTAATTTATCTTTGTTAGGTCTCATCATCATACACCCTTAAGCATGCTTCTAAAACATCATAAAGCGCGTAAAGTAAAGTAATAGCGATATACGGATGGATATGAACAACAACTTGTTCCTAGAACAAATCACTCACTCCCTTCCTCTCCCCGCTAGCACTATTCTACTTCTACCCAATTACATAATACAATAAGAGAAACCTCATTTACATTGAGGGGAATTAGGTGAGAAGAGAATACAAAGAGACAATAAGAGAAAGGCTGGACACGCAGGTCCAATTTATAAATTCTAAATTTACAATAATTTCTAAAATTACCCTTCCCTTCTAATATCCATCCGATATACACTATTCATACATCACATCCACATTCATTCATTCAAGGCATGTTATACAACCAATCAAATCCAATTAATTAGTCTTTAATTAGGTGACAATACAATGTTCAAACAATTGTTTGCATTTGCGCGAGTCCAACTCAATTTGAGAATAAATACTTATAGTATGAATTCACGAATTATATCGAACTACTCGTTAAATCCAATTTAAGTCGTATTCAATACTAATCCTATTATTTATTTCTAAATTAAATATTTACACTTTTATTGTGCTTTTATAACTTAGATTCCAAATCTAATACAATCGGGTCTCAAAGCCCAACTAACATCTAATGTCCGTTTAAATAAAGTCCGATGGGCTTTCAATTGATTTCTTTAGGCTTGGGTTTTGGTCAATGTATGGGTCAAACCCAATTACCAAGCCCAATAAGGAATCACCCTCATATGCCATAAAATCAATATCAAGCCCATAAGGCCCAATTAAACATAAAAGCCCATTTATTATATTTGGGCTTAAATGGTGTGATTTAGGCCCATTTTGGATCCAATCCAAATGGTCCAAATCTACTTGGCCCAACCAAGCCCATTATGTCCAAATATAATAGTTTTAGGCCCAATTCAAAATTAAGCCCAACTAACCAAATTTTAAAATTCCAAATTTTATAACTTAATTAATTAAAGTGTATTATCATGATTAATTCTTTAAATCAATATTCCCAAAATATCAAATTAATCCATTAATCATATTTTTATCTTAAATATATGTCCAACATTATTTAATCAAAAAATCAAGTCCCTAATCCTCCATCAAGCATTCGGCCAAGGTGATTAAAATGGTTCCGATTTCGTTTTCAATCCAATCGAGTTACAAATCATCATTCCATATTGTTTCAAGTCATCTAATGTCTTAAAATTAAAAAATCATCTAGTCCATATGCTTGCATGTATTCGGCCAAGCCTCATTTGGGTTGGAAAAATTAATCCAATTTATTTTCCATGAAATTGATGATGTATAATCTAAATAACATACATCTAAGCATATTTAATCAAGCAAACTCATCAAATCATGCTTCATACAATTTTCCCCAAATAACATCCTAATATATTTGCATGCTCTTTAAGCTCAATGATACCATTGTTGGTTTCTATTACCAAGCCCCAAGATCAACAAGAGCAAACAAACTATATAAATACATGAATGATTAATGAAGTATGGCGGAATCATACTCACAAAAATCGGAATGCGGATGCGTTGATGAAATGAAAACTTCTCCTTTGTGCAGTGATGAATTCGGCCAAGATGGAAAGTGCAGCTCCAAGCTTTGTTTGATCCTCCCTAAGCCTTTGGTATGATCCTTGAAGGTGCTAGCCTTTGTTGTGATTTGGAATGCACAACTTCTTCAAATCTTGCCAAAAATTGAAGAAATGGAGAGCCCAAAACTGCATGTAGTTTCGGCAATGTGAGAGAGAGAGGAGTTCTATGATTTTTGTTACAAAAATCAATTTATATTTATGCCATAATATTTATTAAATTAATAATAAACTTATGACACAAATCATGCAATGGCTTAGAGTGTCAACACTCAATTCCATGCAAAACCATTGAGTGCATTGTACACTATCTCCATGCAATGCATTAGAGTTAAATAATGCATAATATGACATGTGTCATGTGGGCCCCACACGTTTCCAAATGAAAGTGGGCCCACGTGCACTCACGCGTTCGGTTCGATATTTCCGAAATACCGAACTTATGTCGCGACGTTAATTAAATCGAATTTAAATAAATAATTGCGCCTAGCGAAATTATTATTTACGTCGCTAACGAATTAATTCTAAATTAACTCGTTTGCCCGAATTAAAATCTAATTTTAATTTCGCGTCGAAATCGAATTTCGATTATTATATCGAATATAATAATTTTACGATTAATTCCAAATTAATCGTTCTCCTCTCTATGTATAGTACTTTATCCAAGATAAAGTCTCTCCGTAATTAATCCAAGATTAATCGAGTTTGAATCATACGTCATTGGTGAATCTTCGGGAAGCGACCCAAGAGCTCTCGGATATGTTGGCAGTAAATACGGTCGTCGGATTATCCGAACACGTACGTACCTCGTACTACGTTTTTACCGATTCACAAGACAAGGTTGGCTTCTAGCAAAGCGCCATGCCTACCCAATTCTCCAGAATATTCTTATAGGAATATAAGATCTATATCAAGCGTAGTATACCGTAGTATTGCGTATATCGAACCAGTATCGGATGATCACATGTTAGGCCTGGGGCTGGAAATGTGTCTGCCCCGTACGAAACATATATCGGACATCAAGCAACTAGTCTCTAAATCGGACAATCCTGACCTGGTCATATTGTCCCGACGGTTGCAACCTTTTATAGAGTACTAGTTCTGTGTCCTGCGTGATCATCACCTCCATATGTGTGAAGTGATACTTCCATCTCGACATCACATCCAGTACACTACGATTCTCGATAAACCCAGAAGAGGTGTACACAGAACCGGTTAAGGTCCCACCACCAAAACCAAAGTTTACCGATTGTCGCAAGTACTAGCGATGTAAGTCTCAGGTTAAGACCATATACACCTACCCTGATGCGGCCTCCCATAGACACGCAGACATACTACCAATGGGATTCCGCGGGGTCTATCCAGAGCGAAGCTGTTTTCCGTACCATTGGTAAAACACAACCTCCTATCGCACTTGCATAAGTATCCAATACTAAATATATGAGAACTATGCTGTTGTGCCCTCACAACGTGCACAAGCGCAATACTAGTCTATTCCGCATTATCGATGTCCGATCTCGATAATACTCTGACTAGGGATATTTAATGATTAAACCTTTATGGATTGATACTGTCTCATATCATCTCAATCCGGTATTAATCATATGGACTTTCGCCATTTATATATCAAAGTAAATAATATTACAAAACGGCAAAAGGCAATTTCATTATCACATAGTTAATTTTGTACAATAATACAATATCATTTACAAACAGTGACACTATGGGACATAATTCTAACAGGGATATGTCACATTTCCTCAACATCTTGACGTTTCTTAGGAGACTTTTCCTTTGAAAAATGAATTCCATGTCGATAAGGCATATTACCTTTCTTGGAATTCTGTATCCCAAATCGTACAAGGATCTTGTTGATATAAGATGCCTGAGACATAGATAACAGTCATTTCTTGCGATCCCGAAGTATCTGAAACCCAAGAACATTACATGCCTCTCCCAAATCTTTCATTTGGAATTGGTTAGCTAGCCAGGTTTTCACGTCTGATAATATCCTTACATCATTCCCAATGAGTAAAATATCATCGACGTATAAAATAAGAAAAAACCACCTTCCCGTCAATGACGCGCTTGTATACACAAGGCTCATCAACATTCTGCTCAAAATCATAAGACTTGATCGTTGTATCAAATCTTATATTCCAAGATCGAGATGCCTGCTTGAGTCCATAAATGGACCTTTGCAGCTTGCAACCTTTTGCTTTTGACCTTGGGCGATGAACCCCTCTGGTTGTATCATATAGATACTTTCATCAAGATTGCCATTCAAGAATGCAGTCTTGACATCCATTTGCCAAATTTCATAGTCATAATATGCGGCAATAGATAGAAGAGTACGGATGGATTTAACCAGACCGAGTTGGAGTGCATGGACTCCATCTCTAGGTTCATGGCTTTGAGCCATTCCTCTTTTTTCATAATCATCCATTGCACTACTATAGGTCAATGGATCATCTATGCCATCACTGGATGAGACAACTTGTGCCTCTCCAACCCCTAAGTAGCGATCAGGTTGTCGTACAACCCTCCCACTATGACTAGGCGGTAGATCATTCTGACAAGCTTGCATCTGACTATCAGATGTCGAAGGTGCTATGTATTTGTCAACTTTCATTGATGATGGTGTGCTGGTCGAACCAGCAAGTAACTCATCGAGCAACACTTTACTTCGAGGTTTGAACTCCAGCATATAGTCCTCCTCTAGAAACGTAGCATTTTTCGATACAAACACTTTGTTATCATCAGGACTGTAGAAGAATCCACCCCTAGTCTCATTAGGATAGCCTACAAATAGGCACACCTAAGAACGTGGCTCCAACTTTGTAGTCTTATTCTTCAGCACATGTGCTGGACACCCCCATATGCGGAAATGTCGTAAACTAGTTTTATGACCATACCACAACTCTAAGGGAGTCTTAGGAACAGACTTAGATGGAACTACATTAAGGATATGCATTGCAGTTTGCAGTGCATATCCCCATAACGAACTAGGTAGTGAGCTATAACTAAACATAGATCTCATCATGTCTAGTAGGGTTCGATTTCTCCTTTCTGCAACACCATTTTGCTGTGGTGTTCCAGGTGCTGTGAGCTGGGATACCATCTCATGCTCAACTAAGAATTCCTCGAAGTCTCTGTTGAGGTATTCCCATCCACGATCTGATCGCAGAGTTTTGATTGTCTTACCTAATTGGTTCTCAACCTCAGCACGATACTCCTTGAACTTTTCAAAGGTATCTGATTTGTGATTCATTAGGTAGACATACTCATATCTTGAATAATCGTCAATGAATGTGACGAAGTATTCATAACCACCTCGAGCTTTTACATTCATCGGTCCGCAAACGTCCGAATGTATTAGCTCAAGTGGTTGATTGGCTCTTATACCTTTTTCCAGTAAAAGGTCTCTTGGTCATTTTACTTTCTAAACATGATTCACAAACTGGTAGAATCCCGAGCTTTAACTGGTTTAAGGCTCCGTTATTTACCAATCTATTTATCCGGTCAAGGTTGATGTGACAAAGTCTAAGATGCCATAGATATGTGTCATCATGAGAAATCTTTGGCAGTTTAGTTTTAGGTTTCTCAACCTTAAGCATTTCAGCGTTGAGCAGTGACCTATGTGTTAATGGTCTTAACACATACAAGTTATATTTTGAGTTTCCTGTGCATATAGTCAATCCATTTCTACCAATAATAACTAAATTGCTATTAAAAGAAACTGAATAACCATCATCCAAAAGTCTAGAAACAGAAATCAAATTCCTGTGAAAACCAGGAATGAATAACACATTGTTCAAATTTAAATAACTATTATTAATAAAATTTAAATTGGAAACTCCCACTGCTCTTGCTGAAACGACATCCCCTGTCCCGACCCTCATGGTGTAATCACCTTCAGCAAGGTCCCTCCATGAATCAAGTAGCTGCAAAGAAGAACAAACATGGTTAGTGGTTCCAGAATCAACAATCCAAGCAGATTTATCATCCTCCACTAATAGAGATTCAATAACGAGTAAATCATATTTACCTGTTTCCTTTTCTCCTTTAGCTCAGCAAGGTATTTAGGACAGTTCCTTTTCCAATGCCCATTTTTGTTGTAGTGGAAACATTTTCCTTTGGGCTTGGCATCCTTGGAGCCTTTCTTGTTCTTCTTCTTCATGGGCTTTCCCTTAGCCTTTCCAGTGCTTTTCTTCTTCTTCTTTGCATATTTAGAAGACTCGACAACATTTGCCTCTGCACTGGACTTACGAGGATCCACAAGCATGGACTCGTAATGGAAAGTAAAAGTCAACTTGTTCATAACATAGTTGCTTTTAAACTGCAGGAAACTCTTCGGAAGAGTTTCCATAATCATGGTCACCTGGCTACGCTCGTCAATATGAGCTCCATGGGTTTCAGCAGTGTTGAGATAGGTCATCATCCTCAAGACGTGCTCTCGGACTGATGTCCCATCCTTCATCCTAGCAGTCATCGCTGAGACCATGGGCTCATGGCGTAGACGCTCCGAAGGCTGCCCAAACATGCCCTGCAATGACTCCATCATCGGAGATGCTAGAGCCATAGGTTCATGCTTTGCAGCAAGAACCTCAGACATCCCTGCTAGCAAGTAGCAGCGGCTTTCTCATTCGCTGCGACCCATTTCTGGTAGGTATCGCGCACAGCTTGGCCAGCATTTCTTGTCGGCTCGGGAGGACTCTCCTTCTTCAGGACAAATTTTAGGTCTTCACATACCATGATAGCGTTCATGTTACTTTTCCACTTAACATAGTTTTCTCCCGTTAGTTTGTCGTGTGAGAGTATGGAAATAATTGGAGAAACTATGGCTAAATATAAAATAAACATGCATTTACATTCATTCATCGCATATTAAAATCATCAAATAATTTTAGCATAAAATTAAACATGATGCATGATGCATGAACCATGAATAATGAATTAGAAACCTAAGAGAATTATTATGCCACGGAAATCTATCATCCCACAAGTAAGTGCCGCCGTAGGGTAGGTCAAGTACTCACATGATAGATCGAGACAATCTCAGTCAATTTAATATATGTGGGAATAAATCTTATTCCTATATTAAACAACTACCATTTTATTCGATCAAGGACTTTTATTAACAGTTAATTATTCCTTTGTGAGTGTAACCCGACGTTTTGGGATTCTTTTACTTAACGAGTGAAGTGCCGCCGTACGGTAGGTCAGTTCACAAGATACATCTTGAATCCCTATCCTCTCGGAACCCAAACCTGATATTAACCCAAAATGGACACCATCCGTAGGGGGACGAAAACAAAGCCGTCTCGAGGCGCCTTTTGAATCTCACGTTTTCGGACTAACAACGGAGATCGCGGGATATACTGTCGTATATCCCTCTCCCACTCACTATTTTAAATATTAAGGTTTCTATCTAAAATATCTAATATTTTATTTTAACTAGTGTGGATAAAGTTATGGCGGCTAAATCGTAATTTTTATTTACACTAGTTTGTCATAAGTGAGCTAATCAATTTTAACCATTAAAATTGTATCACTAACATTTCATTAGTCTCTACTAATAGTTTTACTCAATTAAACTAATTTAATTAGAGTGGTATTAGTGAGGTATTATATTTTAACTCTTAAAATACTAGACACTAATACGTTTAAAAATTATGGAATTCTAAAAGGTCAAAATTTTAATTAAACATTTTAATAAATCTTAGTGCGTTATAAAATCCAATGGTACGTGGAATTGTATCCCGAGTGCAGACCATATTACCGTCCATTCGGATTCGGCTATGGAATTTATATCCGGGTTTCCATCCTATATACCAATGGAATTTATTATGCACCAATTAAGCCCAATATATTAGAATTCAAATTTTAAACCATAAATCCAATTAATTGATTTCTATGTATATCATATTATAATTTAAACATTTTAAATTACATAAAATCATATTATTATGTGTATAATGATAATGCATCTATGACATGTTATGGCATGTAAAATGCAAGAGTGGGCACTCTAAGCTATATGACATGTTATTCAAACAATTCGAAATAAACATACATATAACATAAAAAATATTTTGCATTGACCGGACTCTTATTTTTCCTATACTAATCTAATTAGTACAAAAGATTTACCAAGGCATTCCTTGGTCTTCAAATCCCGTTCCAAAGTGGTGTTGGCTCCTTTTGCGACTTCGGTGCTCCATATTACAAAGATTGAAATTTTTACATTGAAAAATAAAATTACAACAAATTTAAAAAATGGCCTTATGGCCTTACATCCCAAAAACAAAACCAACTACAAAAATAAGAGCCGGAAAAATTTACAACCAATGCAAAATCCATTCATTACATGAAATAACAAAAACATTCATCATATGAATATCACAATGTGCCCACTCATCAAAACATGCATATAATATTTATAACTCATATAAATATATTAAAAACAGAAACTTTAAATGAAAAAGAAAAGATTAAGAACACTGTTCAACCTCGCTCTAGATGCCAATTGTGGGAAACGCTTTCCTCGCGCAGCGGAAGCGATTAGGCACACGGATCGACCTTGAAAATTTTTTCTGCTTTCCCTTCCTTAAAGCCGAATAGAACCAGCATATATACTGAAGTTTTGCTTCTTTTTCGGACAAGATCTCAGCCTCGAAATGCGCCCAAAACATTCCCCGAACTGCAGTGAAATAATGGACTGTTTTGGACACGTTACACAACTGAACTGCACACAAATCACCCACTGAATTGCGTGAACTGCAAGGGTGATATAGGTATGATTTTTCGACTCAAAAACAATCCTAACTCAGACCTAAAAGTCCCCAATGTGTTTCCCAAAAAACCTGAATTAAAACAAAACAAACCGAGCCCCGATTGTAACAAGTTAAGTGCGGCAATAAGGTATTATTGTTCCTCAATGCCGTGACTTATAAGAGTGAAGGAGAAGATGATTTGTTCGTCACCACAAAGTCTTCCGAGCTATATCTCGTTACCAACGGAAAGTAGTGTGGGCTACACACACAAATCAAATCCCTAAAACAATTTTAGAGATTCAATCACACTTAGTATTTTATTATTCTTCTTATTCTTGTCCTTCAATATTGTTTCTCAACTTTTGAGAGAATGGAGAAGAAGAAGAAGGTGGCTAGGGTTTTGGAATTAATAGAATAGTAAAAAGAAGTATTTTTTTTCTTTTTATAATTAGGGTAATTTGTTTCATAAAACAAATCAACCATTTCCCTCCCACCTATGTCAAATTCGGCCAAGCTAGGGTTTCTTTTAATTTTTTTTTCAACATCAATATTCAATTACAATTATTGAAAAGATGTTACAAAATTAAATAAGCAATTAACAAATTTGAAAATCACAATTTCCAAATTAATGCCAAGGATTTTATTTGTTTCCAAAACAAACAAATTTATCCCCTAATGGCTTGAGGAATTCGTCCACTACAAGGAATAATAGATAAATTTTGTAGCATTAGGTATTCAATTCCATAATTGAAATATATGTTACAAAATTAAAGAGTTACTACCTTTTAAAAAGATGTAACTTCCAAATTTAATTCAAAGGTTTCCAAAACCCAAATTTGGAATACCAATATTAACCTTCATTAAATTATATCATATATAATTTAATTACTAGCAATAAATAATTATCATATAATCATTTATTATATAAATCATATATTAACTTTTAATATATAGTTGTAAGTGTGACAAATAATATTATTAATCATATTAATAATATTTATACCTTTGTGAGTATATAATTGGACTATCCAATTATACTAAATCTGTTATAGTAAATCGAGCTAGCACGATGACCAAATGGACCTATGGTTCCGAGCTCCAATAATTTCGAAATATTAATTAAGCTCTTAATTAGATATTCCGAATTATTAACTCCGGGTTATTCCACTAAAAACCCGAAGTTGCACTTGTTGAGTTTCAATCAAGTCCCAAGAATCATCAATCATGCATAAAAACGAGTTGAATACAACCAAGGAGTAAGGCGGAATACATACTCACATTGATGGGTTTGATGCTAGGAAGAACAAGTTGCGTTTTCTGCCTCCCTCCAAGCTCGGCAGTGGCTTCCTCATGCAGTGGACTGCTCGGTCTTTCTCCTCTTTGAACCTCAAAAATTCAGCCATGGATGAACACCATTGAAGCTCCAAGCTTCAAGCTTTCCAAGCTCACAAATTCGTTTCCCTATCACCATAATATAACCCATGTGTGTGCTAGCACTACTCTTCTTAATTTGCTTCTCAAAATTTCGGTCAAACCAGAAAATTTTGTGAAGAAATCGGCTTGAAGCCGTGAGAGGGAGAATAGAGAAAGATGAAGGGTTTTGGCTCCAAAAGCCTAAAACCGTGAATCGCACATGTAAAGAGAGAGAGATATATTCTTTTGTATATCATTTTATTTATCTTTTATTTACCAAGTAATATAAATAAAATATATACAAAACTTTTAATTAAAAAAGTCAAAAGCAAAAGTAAAAAGCTTTCAACTTTTCACCCATCACTTCTACTTTTTACATCAAGTCACTTCACTTTAATAAAGTGACAACATATCATATCACATCACTCAAAGTGACAAGTGATTTGACAATTGACACGACTAACGATTTGACACTTGATGGGACTTGCGTACCGCGCTCGAATTCGAAATGCGAATGCGCTCGCAATCACTCTCGGGCTCGGGTTCGCTAATTCCAAATTAACGATTTTTCCGTCGCGTCGTAATTAATGATTACGCCTAGCGAAATCACTATTCACGTCGCTAACGAATTAATTCTAAATTAATTCGTTCGCCCGAATTAAAATCTAATTTAATTCCGCGTCGAAATCCAATTTCTAATAATATATCAAATATATTATTTTATCGATTAATTCCAAATTAATCGTTCTCTCTCTTTAATTAATATTTTATCCAGATAAAATATCTCCGCAATTAATCCCAGATTAATTTTCTCTCTCTTCTAATTAATCCTAGATTAATTAAGTGCGAGTTATACATCATCGGTGAATCTTCAGGAAGCGACCCATGAGATCTCCGGATATGTTGGCAGTAAATACGGTCGTCGGATTATCCGAACACGTAAGTACCTCGTACTACGTTTATACCGATTTACAAGACAAGGTTGGCTTCTAGCAAAGCGCCATGCCTACCCAATTCTCCAGAAATATTCTTACAGGAATATATAGATCTGTATCAAGCGTAGTATACCGTAGTATTGTGTATATCGGCCCAGTATCGGATAGTCACGTGCTAGGGCTGGGGCTGGATAAGTGTCTGCCCCGTCCGAAGCACATGTCGGATGTCTGGTAACTAGTCTCTATAATCGGATATGCATGACCTAGTCATAATATCCTGATGGTTGCGCAACACTCAAGAGCACTAGTACCGTTTCCTGCGTGACATCATCTCCAATATGACTGGAGTGATACTTCCGTCTTGACATCACACCCAATACACTACGACTCTCTGATAAACCCAGAAGTGGTGTACGCAGAACCGGTTAAAGCCCTGTACCACTAAGACCAAAGTCTACCGATTATCGCAAGTATTAGCGATGCAAGTCTCAGGTTAAGACTATACACACCTACCTTGATTTCGGCCTCCCATAGACACATAGTCATAATACCAATGGGATTCCGAGGGGTCTATCCAGAGCGAAGCTGTTTCCCGTTCAATCGGTGAAACACGACCTCCTATCGCACTTGCATAAGTATCCAATACTTATATATATGAGAACTATGCCGTTGTGCCCTCACAACGCACACAAGTGCAATACTAGCCTATTCCGCATTATCGATGTCCTGTCTCGATAATACTCCGGCTAGGGATATTTAATGATTAATCCTTCGGGGACTGATACTGTCTCATATCATTCTCAGTCCAGGAACTAATCATATGGACCTCTCTTCATTTATACATTTATGGTGATCTAATCACAAATGATGAGAGTGCAATTTCCTTGTCACATAGTTAATTTGTACAACAACACCATGATCTGTACAAATAGTGACGCTATGGGTCATTTTGTCCAACAATCTCCCATTTGGCACATAGCCAGTCACTCAAGTGTCCCACACCCGAACTATGTGTTGGTTATTATCTAGGTCCCAAGATCAAACAAGCAATGAAAACAATGTGTGAATACATCAACGGAGGTAGCGGAATACTCACATCGATCGGTTGAGACGATTTGAAGATGAACAAAGCCCAAAATGCTCACTGTTTTGGCGCCACTGCTGTGCAGTTCACAGCACTGGTTTGTGTTAGACATTATGACCCATAGCGTCACTGTTTTGTAAATGATATTGTATTATTGTACAAAATTAACTATGTGATAATGAAATTGCCTTTTGCCGTTTTGTAAAATTATTTACTTTGATATATTAATGGCAAAAGTCTGTATGATTAGTTCCGTATTGAGATGATATGAGACAGTATCAATATAAAAGGTTTAATCATTAAATATCCCTAGTCGGAGTATTATCGAGATCGGACATCGATAATGCGGAATAGACTAGTATTGCATTTGTGCATGTTGTGAGGGCACAACGGCATAGTTCTCATATATTTAAGTATTGGATACTTATGCAAGTGCGATAGGAGGTTGTGTTTTACCGATGGTACGGAAAAACAGCCTTCGCTCTGGATAGACCCCGCGAAATCACATTGGTAGTATGTCTGCGTGTCTATGGGAGGCCGCATCAGGGTAGGTGTATATGGTCTTAACCTGAGACTTGCATCGCTAGTACTTGCGACAATCGGTAAACTTTGGTTTTGGTGGTTAGGGACTTTAACCGGTTCTGTGTTCACCACTTCTGGGTTTATCAGGAATCGTAGTGTACTGGGTGTGATGTCAAGATGGAAGTATCACTTCAGACATATGGAGTTGATGATCGCGCAGGATACAGAACTAGTACTCTATAAAAGGTTGCAACCGTCGGGACAATATGACTAGGTGAGGATTGTCCGATTTAAAGAGACTAGTTGTTTGATGTCCAATATATGTTTCGTACGGGGCAGACACACTTCCAGCCCCAGGCCTAACATGTGATCGTTCGATACTGGATCGATGTACGCGATACTGCGGTATACTACGCTTGATAAAGATCTTAATTTCCAGTAAGAATATTTCTGGAGAATTGGGTAGGCATGGCGCTTTGCTAGAAGCCAACCTTGTCTTGTGAATCGGTAAAGATGTAGTACGAGGTACGTACGTGTTTGGATTATCCAACGACCGTATTTACTGCCAACATATCCGGAGATCTCTTGGGTCGCTTCCTGAAGATTCACCTATGACGTTTGATTCAAACCTTATTAATCTTGGATTAATGCGGAGAAACTTTATCTTGGATAAAATGCCTTATTAGGAGAGAGAGAGAGATCGATTAATTTGGAATTAATCGATAAAATAATATATTCGATATATTATTAAACGAAATTAGATTTCGACGCGGAATTAAAATCGGATTTTAATTCGGGCAAACGAATTAATTTAGAATTAATTCATTAGCGAACTGAATAGTAATTTCGCAAGGCGTAATTATTTAATTCACGTCGCGACAGAAATTCGTTAATTCGGAATTAACGAAACCGAGCCCGAAAGTGCTTGCGGACACATTCGTATTTTGAATCGAGTGATATCCGCAAATCACATCGCGATATCTCATTACTTAATACGAATAGATGGTGGATGTATCTAGTCACCTTTGAGGGATGATACATTGTCTCTAATCTCAAAGTGTGGTAATGATGGCAAATGATGATTTCATTTTGGAGGGAAAGCCATGCACGGTTTTGAAGATTTTTTGCATTAAAAAAAATTCTTTTGGTATTAGATATCATATCACTTTTCATTTTCCTTGGTCACTCACGGTTTTGCATGCAAAGGGAAAAAAATTAAAAGTGAAACACTCTCCTCTTCTTTCTCTCTTGCTCAAGCCGTGAGCTGCATACACAAGGCAGAAATTATTTTCTCATTCTCCATTTTTGCTAGCACAAGCAAGGATCAAAAGAGGTGATAGGGAAACGCATTTGGAGCTTGGAATACTCAAAGATTTGAGCTTCTCTCCATCTTCTTGCTTGGCCGAAACTTCATCCTTGGAGGCTCAAGGATCCTCATCACCATTTTCGTCACATAGCTTTGTAAGTATGTTTCCGCCATCCTTCAAGCTTTGCATGTATGTTTATTGTATTTCTATTGCTTAATCTTTCCTTGGGACTAATTATAGAAACCAACAATGGTATCATTGAGCTAGGTTTAGGCATGAAATACATTAGGGTTAATTTGGGGAAAATTGATTGAAGCATGTTCTTGTGGATTGGATGCTAAAGTATGCTTATATGTATGTTATTGATATATTACATGATCAATTTTAACAAAAATGCATTGGATGATTTTTCCCCAAAATGTTGTCTTGGCCGAATGTGGAGGTGCTTCCATTGGATTGGAATTTTTCATGCATGAGCTTATTTGATGACTAAAGTATGCTTATATGTATGTTATTTGATATATTACATGATCAATTTTAAGAAAAATGCATTGGATGATTTTTCCCCCAAATTGATGTTTTGGCCGAATGTGAGGCACTTCCATTAATTGAATTTTGCATGCACAAGTTCATTGGATGATTGAGTGTGCTTAAATGTTTGTAATATGAAGTAATACATGATCAATTTTGAAAAATTGTATTGGATATTTTTTCCCCAAAATTGATGCATTGCCGAATGTGTAGGTCATTGAAGATTTGGAATTTTTCATGCACAAGTTTTTGGATAACTTAAGCATGATTAAATGTATGATATTTGATGTTATACATGTTCAATTTTGAGAAAAAATACATTGGATGATTTTTTCCTAAAGTTGATGCTGACCAAAATTGAGGTCTTTTCACTATTATTGAATTTTTGCTTTCAAGTTCATTGATGACCTAAAATCTATATGTATGTTAGATTAGTGATTCAATTGGATTGAAAACATATCGAACCGCAAAAATCTCTCTTGGCCGAATACAACATGACATGTTAAAAGACTTGATTTTTGTTCAAATAAGGTTAGACAAGTGTTTTGAACAATTGATGAATAATAAATTAATTGGTATTTTTGAAATATTTGATTTAATGAATTAATCATGCAATTACACTTTAATCAATTGAATTTTAAAATTTGGAATATTAAAATTTATTAATGGGCTTTTATGTTTAATTGGGCCTTATGGACTTGAAATTGATTTTGTGGCACTTAAGGGTGATTCCTTATTTGGGCTTGGTAATTGGGTTTGACCCACATTGACCAAGCCCAAGCCTTTATAAATCAATTGAAAGCCCATCGGACTTTAATTAAACAAACATTGGATGTTAGTTGGGCTTGGAGACCCAATTTGATAAGATTTAGAATCTAATCTTTAAAAGCACATTAAAAGTGTAAACATTTAATTTGGAATTAAATAAATTGAATTAATATTGAATACGGCTTAAATTGGATTTAACGAGTAGTTCGATATAATTCATGAATTCGTACCTTATGTACTTATTCTCAAACGAGTTGGACTCGCGCAAAATCAAACCGTTGATTGAACATTGGATGATCACTTAAACAAAGACTAATTAATTGGATTAGATTGGTTGTATAGCATGTCTTGAATGAATATACATGTATGTGATGAATGAATAGTGTATAGCGGATGGATATTAGAAGGGAAAGGGTAATTTTAGAAATTATTGTAAATTTAGAATTTATAAATTGGACCTGCGTGTCCAGCCTTATCTCTTTTATCTTTTGTATTCTCTTCTCACCTAATTCCCCTCAATGTATATGAGGTTTCTCTTATTGTATTATGTAATTGGGTAGAAGTAGAATATTACTAGCGGGGAGTGGAAAGGGAGTGATTTGTTCTAGGAACAAATTGTTTTACATATCCAACCGTATATCACTATTAATTTACTTTACGCACTTTATGATGTTTTAGAAGCATGTTTAAGGGTGTATGATGATGAGACCTAACAAAGATAATAAATTGGTTGCCAATTACGCAAAAATCCCTCAATCTATATTAAGCGATTATCCTTCCATTGAATGATTCTTGTTCAAGATCCAATTGGCATTGGTTTGTTGGCCAAAGTCAAGACCTTGTCAATTAGGATGTACTTGAATCATGAGAGTTTTGTTCCACATCGGTGTCTTGTCCAAGTTGTGATTTGTTGGCCAAAGTCAAGATCACTTCTTGTCCAACGACATTGATTACGAAACTATCCTTGTCAATGGGTCCCGCTTAACTGGAATCATTAGGTTTGTTGTGCCAAAGCCAAGGCCTAGATGATTCGGAGGATATGGTTAGAAAATGTATTAGATACATTGGCATATGCAATATGTTTAGGACTTGGATGTCCACCTAACCGGATCTAGGAATTGGATTGGATCCAATTGATCTGTGAGATCTACCTAGTTAAATAGCATACAGCTTGTTGGCCAAAGTCAAGGTTGTGTGTTATTTAACGGGATCCTAGCCCACTAGGAAATAGGATTTCCCGAGTTCTCAACAGAGGGTTAGAGACTTGATAAAAATAGTGGGAGGCTAGTATTGAATTTGCAATTTCGTTCAAATACTTAGCCTTACACGTCTTTCAAAATTATTTCGTTTAATTAATTAAAATTAGTTGGACTAATTCATTGTTATTTTTTGTAACAGTTTGACTGTACCCATTTTATCGTTAACTAGATAGTTGGACTATCGTAGTTGAGATGGCAAGCAAGTTAATGTCCGAGACATCATCATGGGTGACAATGTCTTTAAGGGCACAAACTTTCGCTGATTGGGAAATGAACCTAGGATAGTCCTTGGGGCTGAGAGGATGCTGTACACTATACAAACACCTCTCCCGCCTAAGCCCACTGATCCATTTGAGCTGGAGTTATAGAAAACTCACAGCAGTGATTGTGACACAGCTCAGGCTATTATGTTAGCTTCGATGACTCAGCACTTTCGTCGCCAAAATAGGGACTTGGATCCTTATAATATGATGGCTAGACTGCGAGATCTCCACCGCTCCATAAGCGGATGGAGAGGTATGAGTTGGTGAAGAAACTCTTCTTCCGCGCCCGAATGACTGAAGGCGCATCAGTTGAGGCCACGGGACTCAAATGATCGTCGATATTGATGAGTTGGCCAATATGGGAATAGTCTTGGAGGCTGAGCTGACTATAGATATGATCTTGCAGTCACTTCCTGATACTTGGAAACAAATCATAATCAACTACAAGTTGATGGATACAGATGACACTCTTGGAGAGTTGTTATCCATTTTGAAGGAGTCTGAAAAAGAACTCCAAAAAGGGGGCAAGCGCGAGGCGCACTTTGCATCGACCTCTCAGAGGCCAAAGGCTGGGCCCAAAGCTACTGGAGGGGTGAGGAAGAAACATAAGAAAAAGGGTAAAGGCAAGTTGACAAAAGCTTCTGGGAAGCCAAGGGACAAGTCTCAAGATGTCTGCCTCAACTGCGGCAAGAAGGGTCACTGGAAACGTGACTGCCGAATGGGAAGGGACACAAGGAGGATATCAAGGCAGGCAAGGCACTAGCCTCTGGTATGTTTGTTATTGAGATAAATATGACTACTTCTAGTTTTAAAAATTGGATTTTTGATTCTGGTTGTGCTGCTCATATTTGTACTGATTTGCAGGATCTGCAGATAGCAGGATGCTGGTTTCAGGGGAGATTGACCTACGAGTCGGAAACGGAACTCCAGTTGTTGTTTGGCTGTAGGGACTTTTGTTTTGGAATTGCCCTCGGGGCATATGCTTAAACTTTTGAACTGTTATTATATACCTAGTTTGACTAGGAATATTATATCTGTATCTTTGTTAACCCAGCATGGGTACACTTTTGTATTTAGAAACACTGGGTGTTATTTATATAAAAATGATGCAGAAATTTGCACTGCTGTTGCAAATAATGGCCTTTATATTTTGAATATAAATGTATCTCCTAAACATAAAAAACAAACAAAAGGCTCAAAAGGAGTAATCTAAAAGATGAAGCTTACATGTGGCATTGTCGTCTAGGACACATCAACAAGACTCGCATATCCACACTTTCGAAGAGTGGGTACTTGGACGGATTTGATCTTAATTCATATGATGTCTGCGAATCTTGTCTTTTAGGCAAAATGCCTAAATCACTTTTAGTAGTAAAGGTGAACGTGCCACAGAACTGTTAGCCCTCGTTCATAGTGACATATGTGGGCCCATGTCTAGCCAGGCTAGAGGTGGATATCATTACTTCGTAACCTTTACGGATGATGCATCTCGTTATGGTTATGTGTATCCAATGAGACACAAGTCGGAAACTTTTGAGAAATTCAAAGAGTTTCGACACGAAGTAGAAAAACAAACAGGCAAGAGTATTAAAACATTGCGGTCGGACCGTGGTGGCGAATACTTAAGTTATGAGTTTCAAGATTACTTGAAAGAAAATGGTATTCTTTCACAGTGGACTCCTCCTGGAACACCGCAATTAAATGGTGTGTCTGAACGGAGAAACCGTACCTTGTTAGACATGGTAAGGTCGATGATGAGTCGCACTGAGCTACCTATATCCTTCTGGGGATACGCTTTAAACAGTGCAGTACTTATTTTGAATAAGGTTCCGTCAAAGTCTGTTGAACAGACTCCATTTGAGATATGGACAAGGAGAAAACCAGGTTTCTCTTTCCTGAAGATTTGGGGATGCTGGGCATATGTTAAACGTTTGGAAGGTACCAAACTAGAACCCAAATCAGATAAATGCCTTTTCGTGGGATATCCTAAGGAAACTAAAGGATATTACTCCTATCACCCACAAGAGAACAAAGTATTTGTTGCTCTACATGCATTTTTCCTTGAGAAGGAATTCCTAGATGCAGTGGTAAGTGGGAGGAAAGTGGAGCTCGATGAAAATCGTAGTGATACTGTTCCTGGCAATGAATCAACGACGGAAACATGAACAGACCATCCAGGATGAGTCTGTACCACAATCTTCATATACACAAGGACCGCGTAGGTCGGAGAGAGTCAGGACAGTACCTGAGAGGTATGGGTACCTGATCTCGCCTCATGTAAATATTAATCTTATTGAGGATAATGAACCGTCTACGTATGAGGAAGCAATACAGGATATTGATTCCGCTTTATGGCAAGATGCCATGAAGTCCGAGATGGATTCCATGTATGCCAACCAAGTTTGGACACTGGTTGATGCACCAGAAGGCGTAAAGCCTATTGGATGCAGATGGATCTTCAAGAAGAAGACCGACATGGATGGCAACGTACAAACGTACAAAGCTAGGCTTGTAGCAAAGGGGTATCGTCAACAATATGGTATTGATTATGACGAAACTTTCTCGCCCGTTGCCATGATTAAATCCATTCGGATAATGCTTGCAATAGCTGCATATTTCGATTACGAGATATGGCAGATGGACGTTAAAACCGCTTTCCTTAACGGAAACCTTTTGGAGGATGTTTATATGCAACAGCCTGACGGTTTTATCGTACCTAGACTTGCAACAAGGTTTGTAAGTTAAATCGATCCATTTATGGATTGAAGCAAGCATCACGATCATGGAATCAGCGTTTTGATGAAATCATAAAAGATATAATTTCGTGCAAAACGAGATGACCCTTGTGTATACGAAGGTTAGTGGGAGAGCACTGACTTTTATTGTCCTTTATGTCGACGATGTATTGCTCATAGGCAATGACATTCCCATGCTAACGTCGGTGAAAGCTTGGCTTTCATTAAAATTCTCCATGAAAGATCTGGGAGAAGCAGCCTTTATTCTGGGAATAAAGATCTACCGGGATAGATCTAGAAAGCTGCTTGGACTCTCCCAGAGTACATATATTGACAAGTGTTGAAGCGATTCAGCATGGATCAATCCAAGAAGGGATTGATGCCGATGTTACGTGGTATATCTCTATCTAAGACATGTGTCCTAAGAACAAGAAGAGAGAGATAACATGAGTCGGATACCGTTCGCCTCGGCAGTCGGATCGATCATGTATGCCATGATATGTACACGACCTGATGTGTCATATGCTTTGAGCATGTGCAGTCGCTATCAGGCCGATCCAGGTGAAGGTCACTGGATGGCAGTTAAGAATATCCTTAAGAATATCCTTAGTATCTTACGAACTAAGGATGCTTTCTTAATTTACGGAGAGGAGATCTTGTGGTATCTGGGTATGCCGATGCAAGTTTCCAAACCGACAAGGACGACTTCAAGTCGCAATCCGGGTACATTTTTTTTTTTGAATAACGGGCGGTGAGCTGGAAATCTTCCAAGCAAGATATTGTTGCCGATTCAACAACTGAAGCGGAGTACATTGCTGCGTTCGGAAGCAGCAAAGGAGGCAGTTGGATCCGAAAGTTCCTAATTGGATTAGGAGTAGTTCCATTAGCAGCTGAGCCCGTTCCATTGTATTGTGACAATAACGGGGCTATAGCACAAGCTAAGGAACCAAGGTCTCATCAACGATCCAAGCATGTTCTTCGGCGTTACCATCTGATTCGGGATTATACATCGTGGCGATGTAAAATCGAGAAGGTCGCATCAGATACAACATTGCAGATCCGCTGACGAAGGCTGTTTATCCGCAAGTGTTTGAACGACATATCAATAGTTCAGGTATTAGATGCTTGAGTGACTGGCTATAGGCCAAGTGGGAGATTGTTAGACATTATGACCCATAGCGTCACTGTTTTGTAAATGATATTGTATTATTGTACAAAATTAACTATGTGATAATGAATTGCCTTTTGCCGTTTGTAAAATTATTTACTTTGATATATTAATGGCAAAAGTCCATGATTAGTTCCGTATTGAGATGATATGAGACAGTATCAATATAAAAGGTTAAATCATTAAATATCCCTAGTCGAAGTATTATCGAGATCGGACATCGATAATGCGGAATAGACTAGTATTGCATTTGTGCATGTTGTGAGGGCACAACGGCATAGTTCTCATATATTAAGTATTGGATACTTATGCAAGTGCGATAGGAGGTTGTGTTTTACCGATGGTACGGAAAACAGCTTCGCTCTGGATAGCCCCGCGGAATCCCATTGGTAGTATGTCTGCGTGTCTATGGGAGGCCGCATCAGGGTAGGTGTATATGGTCTTAACCTGAGACTTGCATCGCTAGTACTTGCGACAATCGTTAAACTTTGGTTTTGGTGGTTGGGGCTTTAACCGGTTCTGTGTTCACCACTTCTGGGTTTATCAGGAATCGTAGTGTACTGGGTGTGATGTCAAGATGGAAGTATCACTTCAGACATATGGAGTTGATGATCGCGCAGGACACAGAACTAGTACTCTATAAAAGGTTGCAACCGTCGGGACAATATGATAGGTCAGGATTGTCCGATTTAAAGAGACTAGTTGTTTGATGTCCATATATGTTTGTTTCGTACGGGCAGACACACTTCCAGCCCCAGGCCTAACATGTGATCGTTCGATACTGGATCGATGTACGCGATACTGCGGTATACTACGCTTGATAAAGAATCTTATATTCCAGTAAGAATATTTCTGGAGAATTGGGTAGGCATGGCGCTTTGCTAGAAGCCAACCTTGTCTTGTGAATCGGTAAAGACGTAGTACGAGGTACGTACGTGTTTGGATTATCCAACGACCGTATTTACTGCCAACATATCCGGAGATCTCTTGGGTCGCTTCCTGAAGATTCACCTATGACGTTTGATTCGAACCTTATTAATCTTGGATTAATTGCGGAGAAACTTTATCTTGGATAAAATGCCTTATTAGGAGAGAGAGAGAGATCGATTAATTTGGAATTAATCGATAAATAATATATTCGATATATTATTAAACGAAATTAGATTTCGACGCGGAATTAAAATCGGATTTTAATTCGGGCAAACGAATTAATTTAGAATTAATTCATTAGCGAACTGAATAGTAATTTCGCAAGGCGTAATTATTTAATTCACGTCGCGACGGAAATTCGTTAATTCGGAATTAACGAAACCGAGCCCGAAAGTGCTTGCGGACACATTCGTATTTTGAATCGAGTGATATCCGCAAATCACATCGCGATATCTCATTACTTAATACGAATAGATGGTGGATGTATCTAGTCACCTTTGAGGGATGATACATTGTCTCTAATCTCAAAGTGTGGTATGATGGCAAATGATGGATTTCATTTTGGAGGGAAAGCCATGCACGGTTTTGAAGGATTTTTTGCATTAAAAAATTCTTTTGGTATTAGATATCATATCACTTTTCATTTCCTGGTCACTCACGGTTTTGGCATGCAAAAGGGAAAAAAAATAAAAGTTTAACACTCTCCTCTTCTTTCTCTCTTGCTCACGCCGTGAGCTGCATACACAAGGCAGAAAATTATTTTCTCTCATTCCCATTTTTGCTAGCACAAGCAAGGATCAAAGAGGTGATAGGGAAACGCATTTGAGCTTGGAATACTCAAAGATTTGAAGCTTATCTCCATCTTCTTGCTTGGCCGAAACTTCATCCTTGGGCCTCAAGGATCCTCACACCATTTTCGTCACATAGCTTTGTAAGTATGTTTCCGCCATCCTTCAAGCTTTGCATGTATGTTTATTGTATTTCTATTGCTTAATCTTTCTTTCCTTGGGACTAATTATAGAAACCAACAGTTTGGGCAGTTTCGGGTCTCATTTCGAAGCTCCAAACCCGTCGGATGAGGCCCGCTCATGGGTGAACCCCCTACACCTTCGCAAGTCTCGTAGTGTGCTAGCACTTGCGGTTTTTGCCACAAAAACCAACTCTTGCTTCCCCTTATTCACGCCATTTCTGGTTGAAAACCAGTCCATATATTTTTTGTTTTGGGCGTGAGGTTCTTGAGAGAAAATGAGAGATGAAAATTGTTAAGTTAATTTTATTTGCATTTGAAGTAATCTTATATACTTAGTGTGAAATTTCTTTAATTTCATTTGCATTTACCTTTAATTGAATTTCAAAAATCAACAAAAGGTAAACAACTATGCACATCATTACACATCTAGTCCATCACTATTCACATCACCTTTATTAAAGTGACCATGTTGTCAAGTCACATCACTCAAAGTGCCATTGATTGACGCTGAATGCGACTGTGATTTGACGCTTGATGCGACGTGCGACGCCGCACTCGAATTCGAATACGAATGCCGC
>SKCR01046311.1:0-41642 GCA_019454045.1 Zanthoxylum bungeanum
GGGATGCGTCCCAGGGTCGAGGCCTATATAGTCAGCGGTATTAGGATGCGTCCCAGGGTCGAGGCCCCCATTGTCGGTTGTAATTCCGAGATACGTCCTAGGGTCAAGACCACACTACAATCATCCTCATCAGTTTTGGGATGCGTCCCAGGGTCGAGGCCTATATAGTCAGCGGTATTAGGATACGTCCCAGGGTCGAGGCCCCCGTTGTCAGTTGTAGTTCTTGGATGCATCCCAGGGTCGAGGCCCACTACATCATCATCATCAGTTTTGGGATGCGTCCCAAGGTCAAGGCCCATATTGTCAGCGGTATTGGGATGCGTCCCAGGGTCGAGGCCCCCGTTGTCGGTTAAAGTTCCGGGATGCGTCCCAGGGTCGAGGCCCACTACATCATCAGTTTTAGGATGTGTCCCAGGGTCGAGGCCCGCACATCGGTTGCAGTTATTGGGATGCGTCCCAGGGTCGAGGCCCACTGCATTATCAACTCAGTTCGAAGCAACAGGCAAGTCAGGTGGCAGCTGGCGAGCCAGGAATCCTATCATCATCAGTCTCAGGATGTGTCCCAGGGTCGAGGCCCCCACATCAGTCGCAGTTATTGGGATGCGTCCCAGGGTCGAGGCCCACTGCATTATCAACTCAGTTCGAAGCAGCAGGCAAGTCAGGTGGCAGCTGGCGAGCCAGGTAAGTAAAAATACATTGCATAACTTTGATAGGATTGTCACTGTTACACACTGCACAAGTCCCATCAAAGTGGGGGTGACTGTAGACACTGCATTTTTGCATACAAGTCCCGATGATGAGTCTCGTACGAAGGCACTACCTTTTTAGTTGCGGACGTCGTGGGAAACGGACGTTGGAAGGAAGAGTCAGAAATTGATACTTTGTTGGAATTAATTCGTTTGCTTAGCTGTGAGTTCGCTTGTTGGACCTCTGTTTTAACTGTTAATCTTCACCCAAAACCCCCGCACCCATCCAAAGCCCATACGCACCCATCCAAAACCCATACGTACCCATCCAAAACCCTAACCCTAGCTCACCTCTATATAAACACCACGAAAATAAACCCTAGAGGAGGCAGCCCCCTCCATTTCACTCATGCCAAATGAAACCCTAGACACCCTTCCTCCTCTCGGAAAAACCCTAAAAGACTTGTCTCTCTCTCATGGAAAACACGGCAGCCCTCACATTCTCTCCACATGTAGACGAAAAAACAACAACAAATAAAAAACCAAAACCCTAGCTCACGTACCTAGCCCAGCCTCTCTCCTTCACGTAACCACAATTAGTAAATCGAAACCCTAATAGCCCTCATGTTATCTCTCTCACTCGGCATACTAACCTGGACCCTAACCTAGCTTTTATCTTCAACAACCAATCGACTAAACTGTTCCATTCTCTCTTCACCAAACAGCCTCTTGTCTCCATCTTCAGTAGCCCCCACCAATCATTCTCTCGGCACCATCAAAACAACAAACCCTAGCCTTACGCAGCAGCTCACGCCCTTCACCGTGAACCAAGGCACAACATAGCCCGCAAACCACAGCCACACATCACACATTCACCGAGCATCCACGTGAACAACACACACACCAGCATTTGCCCTCACCAAATTAACGAGAATAACACACAACAGCCCCCACCAAAACATTCTCTCGGCACCTTCAAAACAACAGACCCTAGCCTCACGTAGCAGCTCACGCCCTTCATCGTGATCCAAGGCACCACGTAGCCCACAAACCACTGCCACGCATCACACCCTCACCGAGCAGCCATGTGAACAACACACAGACACCAGCCTCTGCCCTCACCAAATTAACGAGAACAACACACAACAGCCCCCACCAAAACATTCTCTCGGCACCTTCAAAACAACAAACCCTAGCCTCATGCAGTAGCTCAAGCCCTTCACCGTGAACCAAAGCAACACAACCTAGCCCTCTCAACTCACACCACTCATTGCTCTTTCACGGAACAAACACAAACAACACACAGTAGCCCATGCCCTCACCATATTAATGAGAACAACACACAACAACCCCTAACCCCTGAAATCCGCCCCTGACAGAACCTAAACTACCCCTGAAATCAGCCCCTGACAGCACCTAAACTACCCCTGAAATCAGCCTCTGACCGCACCTAAACTTATACATGCATCATGTTAACCCCCGTGTCTTAAAAGCCATCATAGATATTCGTTGGGTTAGAGGAGAAAGAAATATTTGTCAAGAAGTGTTTAGCAAACATGAATATCGGGGAGAAGGAAACTAAGAAATAGAAATTTACGGCAAGGATAGAAAGACCATGGTGGGACAAAAAAAAAGAAAATAAAAGAGAGAAAAAGAATAAAAAAAAAAGATAGAAAAAAAAATTGTTTGTTCTTAGTCCTTAATAGTTAGGCATAAGTCCGATGATGAAATTGATTGCTTTAGGGTGAAATCTTAGAAACGATAAACTCTTGATGTGCTTTTATCTGATACTTTGAGTGATTGATCTATGTTAGACTCGTAAGCACTTCACTATAGGTCCTTAGCGGTGAAAACCTGAGTGGTTGGCAAGGTGACTAGTTGAATAAATTGTAGGTCGGTGAATGACCGTTTGCTTAGATGTCTATCCTGATTTGCTCGTGTTATGATGTGTGGTATGGTTAAAAATGAAAGAAAAGTCTCTAAAGAAAAGAATTGAACCACCTATAACTGATAAGCATGAAGCTACCCATGGGAGAGTATTAGGACCACCATGAGGAGAAATGCTACCTTAAAGGGTAGGTGTGTTGAAAAAAAAAAAAAAAAAAAAAAAGAAAGAAAAAAATAAGTTCAGAATGAAAAGAACAAAAAGAAAGAGACAAAAGAGGAAGAAAACCATGCCACATTGAGCACAGAAAAGCAACTGCAGGCATAATTGAGACATCTAGGTTGGTTTGACCCATCGATCCCGATTTTTTGACGAAATCATAGAGTTTGCTTACCTGGGGATGAATCTGTAAAGGAACCTTTGCACACACACACTTTGAGTCTGTCTTAGATCATTTATTCAAAAACTTGGATTTGAGTTGCATTGAATGTTTTGAAGGTTCTCTGGTTTCATTACTGGGCATTCTTTGAGGACAATAATATGTATAACTATTGAGACTAGTTCATACCTTGTAATATAGCATGTTGATATGGAATGCCCCCCATGTGGTTCACATTGACCAAGTGCAAACAACGGAGAGTAGAAAGCTAAATCAAGACTGGGGACGACCAGTCTACCACCTCGCAAATAAGCGATATATTAGAATCTTGAGCAATGAGACTTAAGGAAATGGAGCAATCACCGGAAAAGAATTGACAGAAAGAAACCGTAAGCAGACCTAGAGGGTGACCGAAGACATCTGTAGACAAAGGGCGCCGAAGAGCACAAAGAATACCTAACCCAGTGGAATAGGAAATTCATTCATGCATGCATGCATACACGTAACATACTTGTATTCTTTTTTGGTGTTTTGTTTTTATTCGCAGGTGTTGAAGAAAATGAAAAAGCAACAAAGGACAGAAAGATGAACCGAGACTAGGGGCAACCAGTCTCCCCTTCCTCATGCAGCAAGGTTCGAGATTGAACCATCACATCAAGCAATGCCTCGGTGATAAGGTTCAGTATGCCGAGAAAGACATTTCGAGAATGGAGCATGGGGGCGAGGCCCACATCAATATCAGTTTGGGGATGAGTCTCATGGTTGAGGCCCGCATCAGTATCAGTTTTGGGGATGAGTCCCAAAGGGCGAGGCCCACATCAGTATCAGTTTGGGGACGAGTCCCAGGGTCGAGGCCCACATTAGCATCAGTTTGGGGCGAGGCCAACATCAGTATCAGTTTGGGGATGAGTCCTAGGGTTGAGGCCCACATCAGTATAAGTTTGGGGGACCCCACATCAGTATCAGTTTGAGATAAGTCCCAGGGTTGAGGCCCACATCAGTATCAGTTTTGGGGCGAGGCCCACATCAGTATCAGTTTTGGGGATGAGTCTCAGGGTCGAGACCCACATCATTATAAGTATCAGTTTAGGGATGAGTCCCGAAGGCGAGGCCTACATCATCAGTATCAGTTTTGGGGATGAGTCCCGGGGGCGAGGCCCACATCATCAGTATCAGTTTTGGGGATGAGTCCCGGGGGCGAGGCCAACATCACATCAGCATCAGTTTTTGGGATGAGTCCCGGGGGCGAGGCCTACATCACCAGTATCAGTTTTGGGATGAGTCCCGGGGGCGAGGCCCACATTATCACTATCAGCAGTTCGGGGATACGTCCCGGGGGGGCGAGGCCCATATTATCAACTATCACGAGTTTTGGGGATGCATCCCAAGGTCGAGGTCCATATTGTCAGCGGTGTTGGGATGCGTCCCAAGGTCGAGGCCCATATAGTCAGTGGTATTGGGATGCGTCCCAGGGTCGAGGCCCCCGTTGTCGGTTGTAGTTCCGGGATACGTCACAGTGTCGAGGCCCACTACATCATCATCATCAGTTTTGGGATGCGTCCCAGGGTCGAGGCCCATATAGTCAGTGGTATTGGGATGCGTCCCAGGGTCGAGGCCCCCGTTGTCGGTTGTAGTTCCGGGATGCGTCCTAGGGTCGAGACCCACTACATCATCCTCATCAGTTTTGGGATGCGTCCCAGGGTCGAGGCCCATATAGTCAGCGGTATTGGGATGCGTCCCAATGTCGAGGCCCCCGTTGTTGGTTGTAGTTCCGGGATACGTCCCAGGATCGAGGCCCACTACATCACCATCATCAGTTTTGGGATGCGTCCCAGGGTCCAGGCCCATATTGTCAGCGATATTGGGATGCGTCCCAGGGTCGAGGCCCCCATTGTCGATTGTAGTTCCGGGATGCGTCCCAGGGTCTAGGCCCACTATATCATCAGATTTAGGATGTGTCCCAGGGTCGATGCCCGCACGTCGGTTGCAGTTATTGGGATGCGTCCCAGGGTCGAGGCCCACTGTATTATCAACTCAGTTCTAAGCAACAGGCAAGTCATGTGGCAGCTGGCGAGCTAGGAATCCTATCATCATTAGTCTCAGGATGTGTCCCAGGGTCGAGGCCCCCACATCAGTCACAGTTATTGGGATGCGTCCCAGTGTCGAGGCCCACTACATTATCAACTCAGTTCAAAGCAGCAGGCAAGTCAGGTGGCAGTTGGCGAGCCAGGTAAGTGAAAATATATTGCATAACTTTGATAGGATTGTCACTGTTACACACAACACAAGTCTCATCAAAGTGGGGGCGACTGTAGACACTGCATTTTTGCATAAAAGTCCTGATGATGAGTCTCGTATGGAGGCACTACCTTTTTAGTTGCGAAAGTCGCGGGAAACGGACGTCGAAAGGAAGAGTCATAAATTGATACTTTGTTGGAATTAATTTGTTTCCTTAGTTGTGGGTTCACTTGTTGGACCTCTGTTTTAACTGTTAATCTTCGCCCAAAACCCCCGCACCCATCCATCCAAAGTCCATACGCACCCATCGAAAACCCAAGTACCCATCCAAAACCCTAACCCTAGCTCAACTCTATATAAACACCACGAAAATAAACCCTAGAGGAGGCAGCCCCCTCCAGTTCACTTACGCTAAATGAAACCCTAGATGTCCTTTCCTCCTCTCGAAAAAACCCTAAAAGACTCGTCTATCTCTCTCATGGAAAACATAGTAGCCCTCACATTCTCTCCACCTGCAAACGGAAAAATAATAACAAGTAAAAAACCAAAACCCTAGCTCAAGTACCTAGCCCAGCCTCTCTCCTTCACGTAACCACAACCAGTAAACCGAAACCCTAATAGCCATCATGTTATCTCTTCACTCGACATACTAACCTGGACCATAACCTAGCTTTTACCTTAAACAACCAATCGACTAAACTGCTCCCTTCTCTCTTCACCAAACAGCCTCTTGTCTCCATCTTCAGCAGCCCCCACCAAAACATTCTTCGGCACCTTCAAAACAACAGACCCTAGCCTCACGCAGCAGCAGCTCACGTCTTCACCGTGAACCAAGGCACCACATAGCCCACAAACCACATCCACGCATCATACACTCACCGAGAAGCCACATGAAAAACACACACACACAAGCCTCTACCCTCACCAAATTAACGAGAACAACACACAGCATACCCCCCACCAAAATTCTCTCGACACCTTCAAAACAACAGACCCTAGCCTCACGCAGCAACTCACAACCCTTCACAGTGAACCAAGGCACCACGTTGCCCACAAACCATAGCCACGCATCAACACTCACCGAGCCCACGTGAACAACACACACACCAGCCTCTGCCTTCACCAAATTAACGAGAACAACACACAGCAGCCCAACCAAAATATTCTCTCGGCACCTTCAAAACAACAAACCCTAGCCTCACGCAGCAGCTCACGCCCTTCACCATGAACCAAAGAACACAGCCTAGCCCTCTTAACTCACGCCACTCGTTGCTTTTTCACGGAACAAACACAAACAACACACACAGCATCCCTTGCCCTCACCAAATTAATGAGAACAACACACATCAGCCCCAAACCCTTGAAATCAGCCCCTGACAGCACCTAAACTATCCTTGAAATCAGCCCCTGACAGCACCTAAACTACCCCTGAAATCAGTCCCAAACAGCAGCCCAATACCTCTCCAAACATGCCAAAACAGTCCCCTAAATTACCAAAAACAGTGACTAAAAAAACAGCAGCAAAACCATAAAACAGAGTGAAAAAGTAGCTTGAGCAACGAAACAGCGAGGAAAGATATGGACCAGTGAACCAGAAAAGTTACGGAGCTTTAGCCCTTCCGATCGCCGTGTAACGCGAGTCCGAAAGTCGACATAAAAGGTTAGACCTGATGGCACTTTTTTACATCTATTTTCATTCATATTTTTATTGCTTATTAAGTTTTATTTGCATGAGAGTCGTTTATTGATGCATGTTGTGGCCCTTGGATGAGTATTGTGGAATAATACATGATGTGATTTCCGGATGAACTGAATATGTGTTACCTCTTGCGGTATATCGGATGGAAACCTGGACATAAATTCCGTAGCAGAATCTGAATGGACGGTATTGCGGTTTGCACTTAGGATACAAAGCCACGTACCACTTAAGAGACACACACATTTCGTTTCATCCGACCTTGTATTCGAGCCTGACTTAATCTCGTAGGTTATTTGTGTTTTAAGCATGATTTAGTCTAGTACGTTATTTATTTTTTAATTATGATCATATTACCTTTTTTATGCATGATTTAGTTGTTTATTTTGAAGCATGATTAGTTATTTATTCTGCGATTAGAATTTACATTATGTTTAGGTTGTTATTTTTTTCCGCATTATATAATGGAAGCATGTTCATGAGATTACCGTGTGTTTTATATGATTGCTGTTATAATGACCTATTTTTTTTAAGCATGCGAACTTAGTCATAGGATTTATTTTGATAAATACGGACTAGATCTAAGTTACCTTTGAGCAAACATGTTGAGTAGATTCGGTTAGTTTATTGCCCAAATCATATCATTACAAGTGGCATGAATAAAGGACCATTCCAAACCCAACGGTTTGAGGTCTTCCCTTGCGAGGGGTGAGTGCGGCCTTAAATCATTTTTTCGGTTCACACCGGGTGGTGACTCCATTATACTCTGGTTTAGTCTCCCGTAGGCTATTCCGTACTCCCAACTAGGCCGCGAGCCTAGAACAGCGTCGTCAAGTTCTGCGTCCTACATACAGCATTCGGTTGCTACTCCCATTCACGCCACGCACCAGCGTTCAAATTAATCACACAAAAACACCTCCACAATACAGCCTCATTCACGTAAAAACCCCTTCACAACAAACCCCTTCAACACGCACAGCAAGCCCTCCCTCAACACGCACAAACTGCCTTAAACCATGCCTCGAAACACCGCAGAACAGTCCCATAAAATGTACTCATAAGACCACCGAAAACTACACTGAAAATACAGTCCCTAACCACCGAAAATACCCCATGAAACAGTCCAGCTTTTGCCGTAAAACTACACTAGAAACTGCCCAGTGAAACCCGCAAACCGTAAGCCAAAATAGTACCGTATTACCGTAAAATAGTGAGCCAATACCACGACTAGAAACAGCCATAAAACGGAGTAAAACAGCATCCCAAATGGCGAAACAGTGAAGGAAAACGTTGAATCAGTAAACCGGAGGAGTTGCGTAGCATCAGCCCTTCCGACAACCATGTATCGCACTTCCAATAGACGACTAAAGAGGTTAGACCTGAGGGCACCTTTTCATTTATTCTCCTTTATTTTTATTTATTTTCTTACTTTATTTGGCATGAGTATTATGCGTTGGTGTATGATATGATTTCCGGATGAACGGAATATGTGTTCTCTCTTGTGGTATATCGGATGGAAACCCGGACGTAAATTCCGTAGCCGATTCCGAATGGAGGATATTACTGTCTGCACTTGGGATACAATGCCACATACCGTTTGAGAGACATACATAATTCATTTCATCCAACCCTGTGTTTGATCATGATTTAATCGTTTAGCATGTTATTTTCTTATGATTTAGTCGTTTAATATGTTCTTTTCTTTTTAAGCATGATTTAGTCGTATTGCTAATTCTAATGCACATGGGCTTAACTGAGTTGGATTAAAGGTCCTCTATTCGAGGGAAACGCCTAAAGGCTACCTTTACATAATATTTTATCGCGCCGGATGAGGCATGTTTGATTGAGAGAGGTGTTGAATCGGAAATCCAATGTCCCATATCCTTATTTTGTTTATTTACATATCGTACTTGATGTGCATGGCCTTGACTAAGTTGGATTAAAGGTCATTAATTCGAGGGAAACGCCTAAAGGCTACCTTTACTATAATGTCTTGCCGTGTCTGACGAAGTATGTTCAATTGAATGTAAGTTATGTTCAATCGGACATCCAATGTCTCATATCCTTACTTTGTTTAATTTCATATCATACTTGATGCGCATGGGCTTGACCAAGTTGGATTAAAGGTCCTCGATTCGAGGGAAATGCCTAAAGGCTACCTTTATCATGATTTCTTGCTGTGCCGGACGAAGTATGTTCAATTGAATGTAAGTTATGTTCAATCGGACATCCAATGTCCCATATCCTTACTTTGTTTAATTTCATATCATAATTGATGCGCATGGGCTTGACCAAGTTGGATTAAAGGTCCTCGATTCGAGGGAAACGCCTAAAGGCTACCTTTATCATGATGTCTTGTCGCGCCAGACGAAGTATGTTCAATTGAGTGTAAGCTATGTTCAATCGGACATCCAATGTCCCATATCATTACTTTGTTTGTTCATATATCATTACTTGACACGCATGGGCTTGACTAAGTTGGATTAAAGGTCCTCAATTCGAGGGAAATGCCTAAAGGCTACCTTTACCACCTTGTCTTGCCGCGCCGGACGAAGTACGTTCAATTGAACGTAAGCTACGTTCAAACGGGCATACAAGGTCCCATATTATGCATTGGTTCCTTCGCATATGTATGCATGTTTGTTTTCATCCAATCTTGTGCTTATTCATAGTTTATTAATAGTATATTACTTTTATGCATGATTAGGTTGTTTAGCATATTATTTGCAAGCATGATTTGTTTATTTCTTTCGCATTAGGAACCTAATTATGTTTCGTTTATGTTTAATTGTGATTTTTTTATGTTTCGGCGTTTCTTTAATTTGATACGTTTACGTGATTGCATGTTTGCTGTTATGCTGACTTACTTTTATGCATGTGAACTTAGATATAGGTTTCATTTTTGTGTATGCAAGCTTAGATAGGTTGTTCTTACGTATGTATGTCACGTAGACTCGGTTATATTATTTCACAAATCTTTTCATTACAAGTGGCATAAGTAAGGGACCATTTCGAACCCAAATGTTTGAGGTCTTCCCTTGCGAGGGGTGAGTGCAGCCTTAAATCTTTGTCCCAGTTCACATTGGGTGGCGACTCCTTTATTCTCCAGTTTAGTCTTTCGTGGGCTATTCCGTACTCCCGACTAGGCCACGAGCCTAGAACAGCATCGCCGATTTTCATGTCCCCAGTGGAGTCGCCAGACTGTAGACACTTAGCCATGCCACATAGGTGTACGATGCTGTGCCCGGTCGGGAGTACAGAGTAGCCCGCGGGGGACTAAACCGGAGAAATAAAATGGAGTCACCACTCAGTGTGAACTGGGAAATGATTTAAGGCCACACTCACCCCTCGTAAGGGAAGACCTCAAACCGTTGGGTTCGGAATGGTCCCTTACTTATGTCAATTGTAATGAACAAATTTATGCAATAATATAACCAAGTCTTACGCAACATACACATGCAAGATTAACCAATATCTAAGTTTGCACACATAGGAGTAAACGAAATAAAAGCGAGCACGCAATCTTATGAACATATTACACAGATAAATGCGGAAATATAAATAAATAATAACTATAAAAGCATAAATACTGAAGAGAGATAATTAAGTTCCTAAAGTGAGAGAAATAACTAAAGAGGCAATCATGCATGGAAATAAATGTGAGGTGATGCGACACAGAAAAGAGGTGGATAACAAGAATGAAAGAAAAGAGATGCGACCAAGGCCAACATCTATATAGGACCTCGAATGCCCGATTGAACATACCTCACGTTCAATCAAACGTACTTCTTCCGGCGCGGCAAAACATCGTGGTAAACGTAGCCCTTAGGCTTTTCATCCCTCAAACAGAGGACCTTTAATCCAACGTGATTTGCCCATGCGCATTACATCATCATGGCATAAATAAATAGCATGCGGAAAGTAGATGGTGGAATAATGAACAATAGATGAACACAAGATTAGATAAAACGAAATATGTGTTGTTTCTCAAAGAGTACGTGGAGTTGTATCCCAAGTACAAACCGTACTACCGTTCATTCGGATTCGGCTACGGAATTTACGTCTGGGTTTCCATCCGATATACCGCGAGAGATAGCAAAAAATCATTTATCCAATAATAGTAACATACATGATCCAATAAGATGCACGCGAAGAAATAATAATAAATAACCGAAAAAGATGAGCGAAAGTAAACAAAGGGTGCCCTCAGGTTTTACCTTTTAAGTCACTTCTTAGAAGTGCATTATGTCATTGTCGGAAGGGTTAATGCTCCGCAACTTTTCCGGTTCACTGGTTCAATATTTTCCTTCGTTATTTCGCTGTTTTGGGCTGTTTTTTTCTCTGTTTTGCTGCTATTTTTTGTCGCTGTTTTTGTTATTTTGCCACAGTTTTTTGGTCGCTGTTTTTGCTCACTGTTTTCGGTGATTTAAGGACTTTTTTAGGGTGCAGTTTTCGGTTATCTATGGACTATTTTAGGGTCCAATTTTTGGTGATTTGGGGCTGTTTTGGTGTAGTTTTTTTTTTTTTTTGTGATTAGGGGCTGTTCAAGGGTGCAGTATTTTCGGTGATTAGGGGCTGTTCAAGGGTGCAATATTTTGGTGATTAGGGGCTGTTTTAAGGGTGCAGTATTTTCGGTGATTAGGGGCTGTTTTCTGGACTGTTTCGGGGTTGTTTTTGGTCTCGGTTTGTATCAGTCAAGCGGCTGCTTGAAGGGTTATTATTTCTTTTTGTTTCGGTCAAAGGGGATTTGTATTTTTTTTATTTGGTTTGGTTGTTGATTTTGGCGAATGGTTGTTGCGTTGCTTTGTTCTTAGTGGAGGGTTGCTACATTGTTTTGTTCTTAGTGGAGGGCTGGCTTTAGTGTGTTTGTGTATTGCGTGAGGTGGCTTTGATTTTATGGCTTGTTCAATCGGTGGAGGGGCTCTTATTTTGCCGTGTAGCTGTTTGATTTGGTTGTGTGTGGCTATGGCGTGTGTCTTGTTTTATGGGCTGTGTTGTGTTTAATGGCTTATGGGTTTTATTGCTTTGTTGTTTATTCTCGGCCTGGCAGTGTATGAAGGAGACGTGTGTGTTGAGTGAATACGTGTCTAAGGTGGTGCGTGTTTTGTGTGAGTAGGGTATTGGCTGGGTTGAAGAAGGGACGTGAAAGGTGTTTAGCGTTGAGAGAGGCTACGTGAAGCCGAGAGAGATTGATTTGCTGGGTGAGGCCGTGATTTTCATTGGAATAAGAGAGGGGACTGAGAGACGTGAGAGGGAGAGGTAGTTAATTAGGGTTTTTGTGTGTTATGCCGAGAGAGGTGAGAAGTCGTGAATCATCTCGGGTGGAAGGGTTTGGTTTATGTCCCTTTTTATAAGAGTGGGCTAGGATTTTCCTTGCATGGGAGGGAAATAAAGATTATGCAAAAATGAGAGATATATTTAATTTGGAAGGTGATTTATTTAGATTAGGAAGGGGATTTGATTGGATTTGACATGTGTTAAATATGATTTGAAGATTTTGGATTGGGCTTGGGTACATAGGCTTGGGCGTGTGGGCCTAGAGGGGTTGCATGTGTTTTGGATGGGTGTGTATAGGTATGTGGATTGCGGGGATTTTGGGTCGAGGTTAGCATTAACAGAGATCCAACGCGCGAACCCGAGACCAAGCAAGCGAATTATATTCGATGAGGTATTTATTTTTTTGAATTTTCCCTTCTGACGTCCGTTTCTCGCGACTTCCGTAACTTATCGGGTAGTGCCTCCATACGAGGCTCATTATCGGGCTTTCATGCAAAAATGCAGTGTCTACACATATGTTGGATATATGTTTCGGACTTGGAGGTCCACCTACTGGATCTAGGAATTGGATGAGATCCAATTGATCTTAGAGATCTACCTAGTTAAATATCATACAGCTTGTTGGCCAAAGTCAAGGTTGTGTGTTATTTAACGGGATCCTAGCCCACTAGGAAACTAGGTTTCCCGAGTACTCCACAGAGGGTTAGAGGCTCGCCGAAAAATAGTGGGAGGCAAGTATTAAATTTGCAATTTCGTTTAGATACTTGCCAATACGTGCTCATTTCATTTTCGTCATTATTTTATAAATATATATTAGTTGGATTAATAATTAATTGTTGTTTTAAATTAAACAGTTGGACTGTATTCAAACTATTTCATTTATAGTTGATTATATAATTGGATTATAGTGATCAATATATTTGAATTTAACCAATCAAATAGTAGTTGATTATATAGTTAGACTATAGTAATCATTATATTTGATTATACCCGAAATCTTTGATTGGATAGTTGGACTATTGGAATCAAGATAACTGAAAGATTAGCGTTTAGAACATAATCCTGGGTGAAAATATATTTTAAACGGCTCCAATTTTCAGAGCGGGAATATAACCTCAGGATAGTCATGGGAACTGAGAAGTTACTCTATTTGATAGAGCAACCTCTCGGGCCTAAGCCCGGAGATGAGCAAATAGTAGAACATGATCTTTGGAAGATTCATGTGATGATAAATTTAGTGCTCAATCAGTTATGTTTGCCGCAAAGACTCATTAATTTCTTCGCCAGAACTAAGGATTAGGTCCTTATAGTATGATATTGAAATTGAAGGACCTTCATAGATCTATCATAAGATCTTAGAAGTACTAATTGCAATAGAAAACTCTTGGAGAGTTAATGGCTATGCTCAAGGAGACAAAGTCAGAGTTTCTAAAAGGGCAAGAAACACAAGGCGCATCTTACTTCGACATCCAGAAGGCCAAGGCTTGGCCAAAGGCTTCTGGGGTGTGGAAAAAAGGAAAAGGCAAAATCGTCACAGTCTTCTAGGAAGACAAATGACATATCCCAAGATGTCTTCCTAAACTGTGGCAAACGGGGTCACTGGATGCGTGACTGTCGTATGGACAAGGCAGACATGAAGGAAGTGAAGAAGGGCAAGGCTCCGGCTTCAAGCATGTTTGCCATAAACATGTTCACTACTAGTTTCAAAATTGGATTTTTGATACTAGATGTGGTACATAAATATGTACGGATGTGCAGAATCTACTGATTAGCAGGAGACTGACTTCAGTTGAGATCGATCTGTGAGTCAAAAACGGGACGAGAGTCATTGTTTTAACCGTAAAAACCTAAGTTTAGGAACTACTCTTCGGATATGTACTTAAAGTAGGAAACTGTTATAATGTACCTAGTTTGACTAGAAACATTATCTCTATATATAGTATAACTCGTTGCGAGTATACCTTTATATTCTAGAACACTAAGTGTTTTATTTTATAAAGATGATATTGAGATAAACACATTAGATGTGAATAACAGTATTTATATTTTGAATATAAATGAATCTCAAACATATAACATGACAAACAAATAGCTCAGACTGAATTAATCAGATGAGACTTATTTGTGGCATTGGTGTCTGGGACACATTAACAAGACTTGTATATCCACACTTCCGAAGAGCGAGTACTAGGAAGGATTTGATTCTAATTCAAATGATGTCTACGAATCTAGTTTATTAGGCAAAGTACCTAAAACACCTTTTACTTGGTAAAAGTGCAAGTGCCACTAATCTGTTAGCCCTCATTTATAGTGACGTAAGTTGGCCCATATCTAGCTAGGCTAGAGGTAGATATGAATACTTCGTAACCTTTACGAATGTGGCATCGCGTTATGGTTATGTGTATCTTATAACACAAGTCAGAATCTTTTAGATTTTCAACTCGAAGTAGACATACAGATCGGCTAAAGTATTAAACCGTCACAGTTAGACCGTGGTGGAAATACTTAAGCAATAAGTTTCTCGACTATTTGAAAGAGTATGATATTCTTTCACACAGTGAACTCCTCCCGGAACACCTCAATTTGACGGTGTGTCCGAACAAAGAAACCAAACTTTGTTGGACATGGTAAGGTTAATGATGAGTCACTCACTCTGAGCTACCATTTTCCTTCTACGGATACACATTAAACAGTGCAATACTTATTTTGAATAAGCTTCCATGAAAATCTGTTGGACAGACTTCATATTAGATATGAACAAGAAAGAAACCGGGTTTGGGAATGCTGGGCATATGTTTGGATGATATTATACTAGAAACCAAATCGGATAAGTGCCTAGTTGTGGGTTATCCTAGGGAAACCAAAGTATAATACTTATACAACTCACAAGAGAACAATGTATTTGTTGCTCTCCATGCGGGTTTTCCTAAGAGGAATACCTATATGCAATGGTAAATGGGAGGAAAGTAAAACTCGATGAAAATCGGAGTAATACTGTTCCAGGCACCGATTCCTTAACGGAACACAAACAGTTCATCATGGATGAAACTGTACCACAATCTTCTAATACACAAGAACCATGTAAGTCGGAGAGAGTCAGAAAAAAACCTGGGAGGTATGGGTTTCTGATCTCACCTCATGTAGATGTCAATCTTATTGAGGAAGACGAACCGGCTACGTATGAGGAAGTGATACAAGGTATCGACTCCATATTATGGCAAAGTGCCATGATGTCCGAAATGGATTCCATGTATACCAACTAAGTTTGAACACTGGTTGATGTACCGAAAGGCATTGTGCCTATTGGTACTATATGAGTCTTCAAGAAAGACAAACATGGATGGAAACATACCAACATAAAAAGTTAGGCTTATAGCGAAAAGGTATCGCTATCAACATTATGTTGATTACAACGAAACATTTTAAAAGTTACCATGATTAAATCCATTTGGATAATGCTTTCTATTGCTGCCTGTTTCATTTATGAAATATGGCAGCTGAGCGTCAAAACTGCTTTCCTTAAACAGAAACCTTAAACATGCATTCTAAATACATAATAAGGCGCGTAAATAAATTTAATAATGATATGCGGATGGATACTTAACACATTGTTCCTAGAACAAATCTCTTCATTTCCTCTCTCCCGCTAGCACAAGTATTACTTCTACCCGATTACATAACACTTCTAAAGAAACCTCATTTGCATTGAGGGGAATAGGTGAGAAGAGAAATACACAGAGTCAATAGGTAACAGGCTGGACACGCAGGTCCAATTTAATAAATTCCAAACTTATTACAATAATCAAGGTAGGTGTGTATAGTCTTAACCTGAGACTTACATCGCTAATACTTACGACAATCGGTAAACTTTGGTTTTGGTGGTGGGGGATCTTAACTGGTTCTGTGTTCACCTCTTCTGGGTTTATCAGGAATCGTAGTGTATTGGATGTGATGTCAAGACGGAAGTGTCACTCCAGTCATAATGGAGATGATGTCACGCAGGATACGGTATTAGTGCTCTTAAGTGATGCGCATCCAATCGTGATATTATGACCAGGTCATGAATATCCGATTATAGAGACTAGTTACCAGACATCCGATATGTGTTTCGGACGGGGCAGACACTTATCCAGCCCCAGCCCTAACACGTGATTATCCGATACTGGGCCGATATGCACAATACATTAGTATACTACGCTTGATACAGATCTTAATATTCTTTAATGGATATGTCCGGAGAATTAGGTAGACTTGGTGCTTTGCTAGGAGTCGTCCTTGTCTCGTAAATCGGTAGAACGTAGTACTTGGTACGTACGTGATTCGGATACTCCGACGACCGTATTTACTGCTAGATTATCCGGGGATCTCATGGGTCGCTTCCCGATAATCCACCGATGACGCACAACTCGCACTCTTGAATAATCTGGGATTATACAGAAGAGAGAGAAAATTAATCTAGGATTAATTACGGAGATATTTTATCTAAGATAAAATATCGTCTAGAGAGAGATAACGATTAATTTGGAATTAATCGGTAAATTAATATATTCGATATATTAAACGAAATTAGATTTCGACGCGGAATTAAAATTAGATTTTAATTCGGGCAAACGAGTTAATTTAGAATTAATTCGTTAGCGACGTAAATAATAATTTCGCTAGGCGCAATTATTTATTTAAATTCGATTTAATTAACGTCGCGACGTAAGCTCGGTATTTCGGAAATATCGAACCCGAAGGCGTGAGTGCACGTGGGCCCACTTTCATTTGAAAAACGTGTGGGGCCCACATGACACATGTCATATTATGCATTATTTTATTCTAATGCATTGCATGAAGATTGTGTACAATACACTCAATGGTCTTGCATGGAGTTTGAGTGTTTGACACTCTAAACCATTGCATGATTTGTGTCATAAATTTATTATCAATTTAATAAAGTTTATGGCATAAATATAAATTGATTTTTGGTAAATCATTTTTAACCAAAATACAAGATCATCTCTCTCAATTCTCTCCTCTCCTCACGCCCAAAAACTGAAACATGTTACTGGTTTGGAACCAATTCAGGCGTGACTTTAGGGAAGCAAGGGTTGGATTTTCATGGTGAAAATTCAAGTGCTAGCACACTACGAGTCTTGCGAAGGTGGTAGGGAGGTTCGACCATGAGCCGGGATCCATCCAACGAAGCTAGGAGCTGCGTTTCTCATCTCAAAATTCTGTTTTTGGAGGCAGTGGACTGCATGCAGTAAGCTTACCAAGGCAGTGCGTTTTTGGGCATGACTCGTCTTCTAATCGACATAACCGATCAATGTAAGTATTCCGCTATCTTCATTGGTGTATTCACGCATGTTTTCATGTCATGTTTGATCTTGGGACCTTAGAATAAACCAACAATTATATGCTTGCCATTATAATGACCTATTTTTTTAAGCATGCGAACTTAGTCATAGGATTTATTTTGATAAATGCGGACTAGATCTAAGTTACCTTTGAGCATACATGTTGAGTAGATTCGGTTAGTTTATTGCACAAATCATATCATTACAAGTGGCATAAGTAAGGGACCATTCCGAACCCAACGGTTTGAGGTCTTCCCTTGCGAGGGGTGAGTGCGGCCTTAAATCATTTTCCCATTTCACACCGGGTGGCGACTCCATTATACTCTGGTTTAGTCTCCCGTAGGCTATTCCGTACTCCCAACTAGGTCGCGAGCCTAGAAAAGCGTCGTCAAGTTCTGTGTCCTACACATAGCATTCGGCAGCTACTCTCATTCGCGCCACGCACCAGCGTTCAAATTAATCACATAAAAACACCTCCACAATACAGCCCCATTCACGTAAAAACCCCTTCACAGCAAACCCATTCAACACGTACAGCAAGCCCTCCCTCAACACGCACAAACTGCCTTAAAATGTGCCTCAAAATACCGCAGAATAGTCCCACAAACTGCACTCGTAAGACCACCGAAAAATAAACTGAAAATACAGTCCATAACCACCGAAAATACCCTCTGAAACAGTCCAGATTTTGCCGTAAACCTGCACCAGAAACTGCCCAGTGAAACCTACAAACCGTAAGCCAAAACTATCCCGTATTATCGCAAAATAGTGAGTCGATACCGCGACCAGAAACAACCATAAAATGGAGTAAAACAGCATCCCAAACGGTGAAATAGTGAAGGAAAATGTTGAATCAGTAAACCGAAGGAGTTGCGTAGCATCAACCCTTCCGACAACCGTGTATCGCACTAAAGAGGTTAGACCTGATGACACATTTTCATTTATTCTCCTTTATTTTTATTTATTTTCTTACTTTATTTTGCATGAGTATTATGGGTTGGTGTATGATATGATTTCCGGATGAACGGAATATGTGTTCTCTCTTGTGGTATATCGGATGGAAACCCGGACGTAAATTCCGTAGCCAATTCCGAATGGACAATATTACGGTCTGCACTCGGGATACAATGCCACGTACCACTTGAGAGACATACATATTTCATTTCATCCAACCTTGTGTTTGAGCATGATTTAATTGTTTAGCATGTTATTTTCTTTTGATTTAGTCGTTTAATATGTTCTTTTCTTTTTAAGCATAATTTAGTCGTATTGCTAATTCTAATGCGCATGGGCTTAACTGAGTTGGATTAAAGGTCCTCTATTCGAGGGAAACGCCTAAAGGCTACCTTTACCACAATATTTTGCCACGCCGGATGAGGCATATTTGATTGAGAGAGGTGTTCAATCGGACATCCAATGTCCCATATCCTTACTTTGTTTATTTACATATCATACTTGATGCGCATGGGCTTGACTAAGTTGGATTAAAGGTCCTTAATTCTAGGGAAATGCCTAAAGGCTACCTTTACCATAATGTCTTGCTGCGCCGGACGAAGTATGTTCAATTGAATGTAAGTTATGTTCAATCGGACATCCAATGTCCCATATCCTTACTTTGTTTAATTGCATATCATACTTGATGCGCATGGGCTTGACCAAGTTGGATTAAAGGTCCTCGATTCGAGGGAAACGCCTAAAGGCTACCTTTATCATGATGTCTTGCCGCGCCGGACGAAGTATGTTCAATTGAATGTAAGTTATGTTCAATCGGACATCCAATGTCCCATATCCTTACTTTGTTTAATTGCATATCATACTTGATGCGCATGGGCTTTACCAAGTTGGATTAAAGGTCCTCGATTCGAGAGAAACGCCTAAAGGCTACCTTTATCATGATGTCTTGCCACACCGGACGAAGTATGTTCAATTGAATGTAAGCTATGTTCAATCGGACATCCAATGTCCCATATCATTACTTTGTTTGTTCATATATCATTACTTGACATGAATGGGCTTGACTAAGTTGGATTAAAGGTCCTCAATTCGGGGGAAATGTCGAAAGGCTACCTTTACCACCTTGTCTTGCCGCGCCGAACGAAGTACGTTCAATTGAACGTAAGCTACGTTCAAACGGGCATACAAGGTCCCATATTATGCATTGGTTCCTTCGCATATGTATGCATGTTTGTTTTCATCCAATCTTGTTCTTATTCATAGTTTATTAATAGTATGTTACTTTTATGCATGATTAGGTTGTTTAGCATATTATTTGCAAGCATGATTTGTTTATTTCTTTCGCATTAGGAACCTAATTATGTTTCATTTATGTTTATGTTTAGATTGTGATTTGTTTATGTTTCGGCGTTTCTTTAATTTGATGCGTTTACGTGATTGCATGTTTGCTGTTATGCTGACTTACTTTTATGCATGTGAACTTAGATATAGGTTTCATTTTTGTGTGTGCAAGCTTAGATAGGTTGTTCTTACGTATGTATGTCGCATAGACTTGGTTATATTATTGCACAAATCTTTTCATTACAAGTGGCATAAGTAAGGGACCATTCTGAACCCAACGGTTTGAGGTCTTCCCTTGCGAGGGGTGAGTGCGGCCTTAAATCTTTGTCCCAGTTCGCACTGGGTGGCGACTCTTTTATTCTCCGGTTTAGTCTCCCGTGGGCTATTCCGTACTCCCGACTAGGCCACGAGCCTAGAACAGCGTTGCTGATTTCCGTGTCCCCAGTGGAGTCGCCAGACTGTAGACACATAGCCATGCCACAGAGGTGTGCGATACTGTGCCCGGTCGGGAGTACGGAGTATCCCACGGGGGACTAAACCAGAGAAATAAAATGGAGTCGCCACCCAGTGTGAACATGGAAATGATTTAAGGCCGCACTCACCCCTCGCAAGGGAAGACCTCATACCATTGGGTTCGGAATGGTCCCTTACTTATGTCAATTGTAATGAACAGATTTATACAATAATATAACCAAGTCTTACGCAACATACACATGCAAGATTAACCAATATCTAATTTTGCACACATAGGAGTAAACGAAATAAAAGCGAGCACGCAATCTTATGAACATATCAAACAGATAAATGCGGAAATATAAATAAATAATAACTATAAAAGCATAAATACTGAAGAGAGATAATTAAGTTCCTAACGTGAGAGAAATAACTAAAGAGGCAATCATGCATGGAAATAAACGTGAGGTGATGCGACACAGAAAAGATGTGGATAACAAGAATGAAAGAAAAAAGATGCAACCAAGGCCAACATCTATATAGGACCTCGAATGTCCGATTGAACATACCTCACGTTCAATCAAACGTACTTCTTCCAGCGCGGCAAAACATCGTGGTAAAGGTAGCCCTTAGGCTTTTCATCCCTCAAACGGAGGACCTTTAATCCAACGTGATTTGCCCATGCGCATTACATCATCATGGCATAAATAAATAGCATGTGGAAAGTAAATGGTGGAATAATGAACAATAGATGAACACAAGATTAGATAAAATGAAATATATGACGTTTCTCAAACAGTACGTGGAGTTGTATCCCAAGTACAGACCGTACTACCGTCCATTCGGATTCGGCTACGGAATTGACGTTTGGGTTTCCATCTAATATACCGCGAGAGATAGCACAAAATAATTTATCCAATAACAGTAACATACATGATCCAACAAGATGCACGCGAAGAAATAATAATAAATAACTGAAAAGATGAGCGAAAGTAAACAAATGGTGCCCTCAGGTTTTACCTTTTAAGTCACTTCTTAGAAGTGTGTTACGTCGTCGTCGGAAGGGTTAATGCTCCGCAACTTTTTCGGTTCACTGGTTCAATATTTTCCTTCGTTGTTTCACTGTTTTGGGCTGCTTTTTTCTCTGGTTTGCTGCTATTTTTTGTTGTTGTTTTTGTTATTTTGCCACAGTTTTTTGGTCACTGTTTTTGCTCACTGTTTTCGGTGATTTAAGGATTGTTTTAGGGTGCAGTTTTTGGTTATCTATGGACTGTTTTAGGGTGCAATTTTCGGTGATTTGGGGCTGTTTTGGTGTAGTTTTTTTTTGGTGATTAAGGGATGTTCAAGGGTGCCGTATTTTCGGTGATTATGGGCTGTTCAAGGGTGCAGTTTTTTGGTGATTAGGGGTTTTTTTAAGGGTGCAGTATTTTCGGTGATTAGGGGCTGTTTTCTGGACTATTTCGGGGTTGTTTTTGGTCTCGGTTTGTATCATTCAAGCGGCTGCTTAAAGGGTTATTATTTCTTTTTTGTTTCGGTCAAAGGGGATTTGTATTTTTTTTATTTGGTTTGGTTGTTGATTTTGGTGAATGGTTGTTGCGTTGCTTTGTTCTTAGTGGAGGGTTGCTACATTGTTTTGTTCTTAGTGGAGGGCTGGCTTTAGTGTGTTTGTGTATTGCGTGAGGTGGCTTTGATTTGATGGCTTGTTCAAACGGTGGAGGGGCTCTTATTTTGCCGTGTAGCTGTTTGATTTGGTTGTGTGTGGCTATGGGCGTGTGTCTTGTTTTATGGGCTGTGTTGTGTTTAATGGCTTATGGGTTTTATTGCTTGTTTGTTTTTATTCTCGGCCTGGCAGTGTATGAAGGAGACGTGTGTGTTGAGTGAATACGTGTCTAAGGTGGTGCGTGTTTTGTGTGAGTAGGGTATTGGCTGGGTTGAAGAAGGGACGTGAAAGGTGTTTAGCGTTGAGAGAGGCTACGTGAAGCCGAGAGAGATTGATTTGCTGGGTGAGGCCGTGATTTTCATTGGAATAAGAGAGGGGACTGAGAGACGTGAGAGGGAGAGGTAGTTAATTAGGGTTTTGTGTGTTATGCCGAGAGAGGTGAGAAGTCGTGAATCATCTCGGGTGGAAGGGTTGGTTTATGTCCCTTTTTATAAGAGTGGGCTAGGATTTTCCTTGCATGGGAGGGAATAAAGATTATGCAAAAATGAGAGATATATTTAATTTGGAAGGTGATTTATTTAGATTAGGAAGGGGATTTGATTGGATTTGACATGTGTTAAATATGATTTGAAGATTTTGGATTGGGCTTGGTACATAGGCTTGGGCGTGTGGGCCTAGAGGGGTTGCATGTGTTTTTGGATGGGTGTGTATAGGTATGTGGATTGCGGGGATTTTGGGTCGAGGTTAGCATTAACAGAGATCCAACGCGCGAAACCCGAGACCAAGCAAGCGAATTATATTCGATGAGGTATTTATTTTTTTTTGAATTTTCCCTTCTGACGTCCGTTTCTCGCGACTTCCGTAACTTATCGGGTAGTGCCTTCATAGGAGGCTCATCATCGGGATTTCATGCAAAAATGCAGTGTCTACACATATGTTGGATATATGTTTCGGACTTGGAGGTCCACCTACTGGATCTAGGAATTGGATGAGATCCAATTGATCTTAGAGATCTACCTAGTTAAATATCATACAGCTTGTTGGCCAAATTCAAGGTTGTGTGTTATTTAAAGGGATCCTAGCCCACTAGGAAACTAGGTTTCCCGAGTACTCCACAGAGGGTTAGAGGCTCGCCGAAAAATAGTGGGAGGCAAGTATTAAATTTGCAATTTCGTTTAGATACTTGCCAATACGTGCTCATTTCATTTTCGTCATTATTTTATAAATATATATTAGTTGGATTAATAATTAATTGTTGTTTTAAATTAAACAGTTGGACTGTATTCAAACTATTTCATTTATAGTTGATTATATAATTGGATTATAGTGATCAATATATTTGAATTTAACCAATCAAATAGTAGTTGATTATATAGTTAGACTATAGTAATCATATATTTGATTATACCCCGAATCTTTGATTGGATAGTTGGACTATTGGAATCAAGATAACTGAAAGATTAGCGTTTAGAACATAATCCTGGGTGAAAATATATTTTAAACGGCTCCAATTTTCAGAGCGGGAATATAACCTCAGGATAGTCATGGGAACTGAGAAGTTACTCTATTTGATAGAGCAACCTCTCGGGCCTAAGCCCGGAGATGAGCAAATAGTAGAACATGATCTTTGGAAGATTCATGTGATGATAAATTTAGTGCTCAATCAGTTATGTTTGCCGCAAAGACTCATTAATTTCTTCTCCAGAACTAAGGATTAGGTCCTTATAGTATGATATTGAAATTGAAGGACCTTCATAGATCTATCATAAGATCTTAGAAGTACTAATTGCAATAGAAAACTCTTGGAGAGTTAATGGCTATGCTCAAGGAGACAAAGTCAGAGTTTCTAAAAGGGCAAGAAACACAAGGCGCATCTTACTTCGACATCCCAGAAGGCCAAGGCTTGGCCAAAGGCTTCTGGGGTGTGGAAAAAAGGAAAAGGCAAAATCGTCACAGTCTTCTAGGAAGACAAATGACATATCCCAAGATGTCTTCCTAAACTGTGGCAAACGGGGTCACTGGATGCGTGACTGTCGTATGGACAAGGCAGACATGAAGGAAGTGAAGAAGGGCAAGGCTCCGGCTTCAAGCATGTTTGCCATAAACATGTTCACTACTAGTTTCAAAATTGGATTTTTGATACTAGATGTGGTACATAAATATGTACGGATGTGCAGAATCTACTGATTAGCAGGAGACTGACTTCAGTTGAGATCGATCTGTGAGTCAAAAACGGGACGAGAGTCATTGTTTTAACCGTAAAAACCTAAGTTTAGGAACTACTCTTCGGATATGTACTTAAAGTAGGAAACTGTTATAATGTACCTAGTTTGACTAGAAACATTATCTCTATATATAGTATAACTCGTTGCGAGTATACCTTTATATTCTAGAACACTAAGTGTTTTATTTTATAAAGATGATATTGAGATAAACACATTAGATGTGAATAACAGTATATTTATATTGAATATAAATGAATCTCAAACATATAACATGACAAACAAATAGCTCAGACTGAATTAATCAGATGAGACTTATTTGTGGCATTGGTGTCTGGGACACATTAACAAGACTGTATATCCACACTTCCGAAGAGCGAGTACTAGGAAGGATTTGATTCTAATTCAAATGATGTCTACGAATCTAGTTTATTAGGCAAAGTACCTAAAACACCTTTTACTTGGTAAAAGTGCAAGTGCCACTAATCTGTTAGCCCTCATTTATAGTGACGTAAGTTGGCCCATATCTAGCTAGGCTAGAGGTAGATATGAATACTTCGTAACCTTTACGAATGTGGCATCGCGTTATGGTTATGTGTATCTTATAAAACACAAGTCAGAATCTTTTAGATTTTCAACTCGAAGTAGACATACAGATCGGCTAAAGTATTAAACCGTCACAGTTAGACCGTGGTGGAAAATACTTAAGCAATAAGTTTCTCGACTATTTGAAAGAGTATGATATTCTTTCACAGTGAACTCCTCCCGGAACACCTCAATTTGACGGTGTGTCCGAACAAAGAAACCAAACTTTGTTGGACATGGTAAGGTTAATGATGAGTCACTCTGAGCTACCATTTTCCTTCTACGGATACACATTAAACAGTGCAATACTTATTTTGAATAAGCTTCCATGAAAATCTGTTGGACAGACTTCATATTAGATATGAACAAGAAAGAAACCGGGTTTGGGAATGCTGGGCATATGTTTGGATGATATTATACTAGAAACCAAATCGGATAAGTGCCTAGTTGTGGGTTATCCTAGGGAAACCAAAGTATAATACTTATACAACTCACAAGAGAACAATGTAATTGTTGCTCTCCATGCGGTTTTCCTAAGAGGAATACCTATATGCAATGGTAAATGGGAGGAAAGTAAAACTCGATGAAAATCGGAGTAATACTGTTCCAGGCACCGATTCCTTAACGGAACACAAACAGTTCATCATGGATGAAACTGTACCACAATCTTCTAATACACAAGAACCATGTAAGTCGGAGAGAGTCAGAAAAAAACCTGGGAGGTATGGGTTTCTGATCTCACCTCATGTAGATGTCAATCTTATTGAGGAAGACGAACCGCCTACGTATGAGGAAGTGATACAAGGTATCGACTCCATATTATGGAAAAGTGCCATGATGTCCGAAATGGATTCCATGTATACCAACTAAGTTTGAACACTGGTTGATGTACCGAAAGGCATTGTGCCTATTGGTACTATATGAGTCTTCAAGAAAGACAAACATGGATGGAAACATACCAACATAAAAAGTTAGGCTTATAGCGAAAAGGTATCGCTATCAATTATGTTGATTACAACGAAACAAACATTTTAAAAGTTACCATGATTAAATCCATTTGGATAATGCTTTCTATTGCTGCCTGTTTCATTTATGAAATATGGCAGCTGAGCGTCAAAACTGCTTTCCTTAAACAGAAACCTTAAACATGCATTCTAAATACATAATAAGGCGCGTAAATAAATTTAATAATGATATGCGGATGGATACTTAACACATTGTTCCTAGAACAAATCTCTTCATTTCCTCTCTCCCGCTAGCACAAGTATTACTTCTACCCGATACATAACACTTCTAAAGAAACCTCATTTGCATTGAGGGGAATAGGTGAGAAGAGAAATACACAGAGTCAATAGGTAACAGGCTGGACACGCAGGTCCAATTTAATAAATTCCAAACTTATTACAATAATTTCCAAAATTACCCTCACCCATCTAATATCCATCTGATATACATTATTCATACATCGCATCCATGTATTCACACAAAGTATGTTATCAATCAATCTAATCCAATTAATTAATCTGAAATTAATAACCATCCAATGTTCAAACAACGATTTGATTTTGCGTGAGTCAAACTCGTTTTACGAATAAGTACTCAAAGTACGAATTCTTGAATTATATCGAACTATAATATTAAATCCAATTTAATTCGTATTCAATACTAATTCACTATTTAATTCCAAATTAAATAATTACACTTTTTAATGTGCCTTTACGACTTAGATTCTAAATCTAATCGTTACGGGTCTCAAATCCCAATCAACATCCAATGTCAATTTAATTAAAGTCAAATGGGCTTTTAATTAATTTCTTAAGGCATGGACTTTTGGTCAATATGGGTCAAACCCAAATACCAAAGCCCATTTAAGGAATCACCTTTATTTGCCAAGAAACCAATTGAGGCCCATTAGGCCCAATTAAAATTAAAGGTCCATTAAGTTATATTTGGACTTTATGGATATGGTTTTGGGCCCAATTGGATCCAACCAATTAGCCTAAACCAAACTTGGCCCAACCAAGCCCATTAAGCCCAATTACAACTTTACAAGCCCAATTTCCAAATTAAGCCCAATTAATTTAATTTCAAAATTCCAAATTTCATAATTAAATTAACCAAAGTGTATGCCATAATTAATTAACCAAATTGATATTTCCAAAACACCAATTAACCTAATTAATTATGCTCATTATCATCAACATTTGTCCAACACATTTGAATCAAAAAATCACATCATTATACATGCTAATAGTCACGACAATAGTAGGGATTTATTGTCCGATTTCGAATTCAATCCAATTAAATCCTAAATCAACATTTCCCAAGTCTTTCAAACTCATCCAATGAATAAAAAAAATAAAAAATCACCATGACAAAGGGCAATAGTGAATTCGGCCAAGCCAAACATATTGGGGAAAATTTATCCAATCCAATTTTCATCAAATTGACAATGCATAACACTATGTTATCATGATTTAAGCATATCCAAACAATCAATTTCACTCAAACATGTTCAAATCAATTTTGCCCAATTTTACCCTAATTTCAATTTCATGCTCAAAATGGCTCTGATACCATTGTTGGGTTTCTCTAAGGTCCCAAGGATCAAATCAAGCAAGGAAACTCATGTACGAATACTCAAAGAAGTTGCGGAATACTTACAATGATCGGTTGAGCGATGCGAGGAACAACAAAAACTCTTTTCCCTTTCCATGAAGCTCATGGCAGTGGGCAGATGTTTTGTCCTCCAAAATTCGGCCATGGTGATCTATCAAGCTCCAAGCTTTGTGTTGTGATTCCACACACACGGCTTGGGTTTCCCTATCACCTTCGCAAGACCCTTAAAGCGTGCTAGCACTCCAGAAATTTTGCCGCAAAACTTCCTAAGCTTCTCCTACATCGCACGGCAATTTCAGTGAAAAGAAGAAGAAAAACAGCCCATTGGGCGTGAAGGAGAGAAGGGAGAGGAGAGAAAAAATGTTGTGTGTATTAGTTGATTGATTTCAAAAAATCAATTAAACATATACCATATTTCCACTTTCAAAAAGTCAAAGCAATAAAGCCACAACCACTTCCATCAACTATTCATATCACTCATGACAAGTTGTCAAATCACTCAAAGTGACTAGACATCACATCAATCGATTGACTAGTGATTTGACGCTTGATGTGACTTATGGGCCCCACTCGATTCGAAATACTAGCGGCCCCGCAAACACTCCTGGGCTCGGATTCTCTAATTCCGAATTAACGAATTTTCTGTTGCGACGTAATTAAATCAAATTTAATTAAATAATTATGCCTAGCAAAATTACTATTCACGTCGCTTACAAATTACTTCTAAATTAACTCGTTTGCCCGAATTAAAATCCGATTTTAATTCTGTGTCGAAATCCAATTTCATTTTAATATATCGAATATATTATTTTATCGATTAATTCTAAATTAATTGTTCTCTCTCTTTAAATAGTATTTTATCCCAGATAAAATATCTCTGTGATTAATCCCAGATTAATTTTCTCTCTCATCTAATTAATCCCAGATTAATAAATTGTGAGTCATACGTCATCGGTGAATATTCGGGAAGCGACACATGAGATCCCCGGATATTTTGGTAGTAAATCCGGTCGTCGGCCTATCCGAACACGTACGTACCTAGTATTATGTTTTTACCGATTTACAAGACATGGTTGGCTTCTAACAAAGCACCGTGCCTACCCAATTCTCCAGAAATATTCTTAAAGGAATATGCGATTTATATCAGGCGTAGTATACACAGTATCACATATTACGATCCAGTATCTGATATCACATGCTAGGCCTAGGGTTGGAATTGTGTCTGCCCGTACGAAGCACATATCGGATCTCTGGTAACTAGTCTCTATAATCGGATAAACATGACCTAGTCATAATATCCCGATAACTGCATCATATAAGAGCACCAATTTCGTATCCTACGTGATCATCATCTCCACTATGACTGGAGTGATACTTCCATCTTGACATCACACCCAATGCACTACGATTCTCAATATACCCAGAAGAGGCGTACACAAAACCTGTTAAAGCCCTGGACGACCAAAACCAAAGTGTATTGATTGTTGCAAGTATTAGCTGTGCAAGTCTCAGGTTAAGACCAAATACACCTACCCTGATTCAGACTTCCATAGACACATAGTCATACTACCAATGGAATTACGAGGGGTCTATCCAGAGCGAAGCTGTTTCTGTACCATCGGTAAACACAACCTCCTATTACACTTGCATGAGTATCCAATACCCAAATATATGAGAAGTATGTCGTTATGCCCTCACAACGCGCACAAGTGTAATACCAGTCTTTTACGCATTATCGATGTCCAATCTCGATAATACTCTGACTAGGGATATTTAATGATTTATCCTTCATGGACTGATATTGTCTCATATCATTCTCAATCCAGGAACAAATCATAAGGACCTCATATCATTTATATATCTAGGTGATCTAATCACAAATGATAAAGAGAGCTCTTTTGTCACATAGTTAATTTGTACAACAACACCATCATTTGTACAAATAATGATGCTATGGGTCATAATTGTCCAACAATCTCCCACTTGGCATATAGCCAATCACTCAAGTGTCCTACACCCGAACTATGTACGGTTCACTCAAACTTCTGCTAAGAAAAAATACTTTCGTAAGCGGATTTGCAGTGTTATCATCTTATACGATTTATTCGATCATCACACCACCACGATGTATGATCCGAACGAATCAGATGAATATTTGAAGTATTTATCTGGATCGTTGATGAGACCATTAATTCTTTAGCCTGTGCTGTAGCCTAGCTCAGCTGCTAACAGAACTACTCCTATTATGATTATGATTATTAAGATCCAAATGGCTTCTATTGTTGCCTCAGCTGCAGCAATATTCCGCTTTTGTTGTTTATTCGGTAACGGTATCTTGCTTGGAAGATTTCCAGCTCACTGTTTAGTTATTCAAACTATATAGTACCCTTATTACGACTTATAGTCGTTATTATCGGTTAGGAAACTTCCAGCAGTGAATTCAGTCACTTCAAGTTGTCCTTCTCCATAGTATAAGATAACATCCTTAGTTCATCTAAGATACTAAAGGATGTTCTTAATATCAATCCAGTGACTATCACATGGATTGGCCTGATTGTGACTCCATATGCTCAAAGCATATGAGACACCAGGTCCGTATATTTATTTCAATGTACGATTTCTCGGAGAGTGCTAACAACTTTTAGATCTAACCCATTAGATCTTTATTCCTAGAATAAAGGTTGTTTCTCCCAAGTATTCTACGGAGAATTTTCATGAAAGCCAAGCTTTCACCGATTGTATTATGGGAATGTCATTCCAAGAAATGACATGTCATCATTATATTGGACATTCATTGTCAGTGCGCTCCCACTAACCTTCTTATATACACAATAATCATTATCGTTTTGAATTAAATCATATACTATTATGATCACATCAAAACGCCAGTTCCAAGAACTTAATACTTGCTTCAATCCATAAATGGATCGAATTACCTGCAAACCTTGTTTGCTTGTTTTGGTACAACAAAATCGTCAGGATGTTGTAAACATCCTCCAAAAGGTTTCCGTTAAGGAAAGCAGTTTTGACATACTGCTACCATATTTCATAAATGAAACATGCAGCTTTAGCAAGCATTGTCCAAATGGATTTAACAATGTCAACGAGTAAAAGGTTTCTTCGTAATCGACACAATATTGATAACGATACTTTTTTCGCTACAAGCCTAGCTTTGTATGTTGGTATGTTGCCTTCCATGTATGTCTTCCTTGAAGACTCATATAGTACCAATAGGCACAATGCCTTCCGGTACAACAACCAGTGTCTAAACTTGGTTGGTAGACATGGAATCCATTTCGGATAATCATGGTACTTTGCCATAATAGGGAGTCGATACCTTGTATCACTTCCTCATACGTAGTCAGTTTGTCTTCCTCAATTAGATTGACATCTTTATGAGGTGAGATCAGAAACCCATACCTCCCAGGTTGTTTACTGACTCTCTACGACTTACGTGGTTCTTGTGTATTCAAAGATTATTGGTATAGTTTCATCCTTGATGAACTATCTGTGTTCTATTAAGGAATCGGTGCCTGGAATAGTACTACTCAGATTTTCATCGAGTTTTACTTTCCTCCCACTTACCACTGCATATTGGTATTCCTCTCAGGAAAATCGCATGGTGAGCAACAATTACATTGTTCTCTTGTGAGATGTATAAGTACTATACTTTGGTTTCCCTAGGATAACCTACAAATAGGCACTTATCCGATTTGGATTTTAGTTTGGTATCATCCAAACCTATGCCCAGCATTCCCAAATCCTTAGGAATGAGAAACTCGGTTTCTTTCCTTTTCATATCTAATATGAATTCTGTCTAACAGATTTTCATGGAACCTTATTCAAAATAAGTGTTGCACTGTTAATGCGTATCCCTTAAAGGAAAATGATAGCTCAGAGCGACTCATGGTTAACCTTACTATGTCCAACAAGTTTCGGTTTCTCTGTTCGGACACACCGTCAATTGAGGTGTTCCGGGAGGAGTCCATATTGAAAGAATAATATAATCTTTCAAGTATTTGAGAAAATTATTGCTTAAGTATTTTCCACCACGGTCTAACCGTGACGGTTTTAATACTTTAGCCGATCTGTTTGTCTACTTCGTGTCGAAATTCTTTGATTTAATCAAAAGTTTCCGATTCGTGTTTCAAAAGAAACACATAACAATAATGCGATGCCACATCCGTAAAGGTCACGAAACATTCATATCCACATCTAGTTTAGCTAGACATGGGCCCACATATGTCACCATGAACGAGGGCTAACAGATCGGCGGCATTTCCACTTTTACCAAGTAAAAGATGTTATAGGCACTTTGCGAAATAAACTAGATTCGTAGACATCATTTGAATAGAATCAAATCCGTCCTAGTATCCACTCTTTAAAAGTGTTGATATACGAGTCTTGTTTAATGTGTCCCAGACAACAATGCCACTTATAAGTCTCAACTGATTAATTCAGTTTGAGCTATTTGTTTGTCATGCTATATGTTTGAGATTCATTTATATTCAAAATATAAATGCTGTTATTCACATCTAATGTGTTTATCTCAATATCATCTTTATAAAATGAAACACTTTAGTGTTCTAGAATATAAAGGTATATCCGTAACGGATTAAACCGTGATATAGAGATAATGTATCTAGTCAAACTAGTTACATTATAACAGTTTCCTCATTTAAGTACACACCCGAAGGGTAGTTCCTAAACTTGGGTTTCTACGGTTAAAACAGTGACTTTCGTCCTGTTTTCATTTCCCAAATTAATCTCAACTAAAGTCAGTATCCTGCTAATCGGCAGATTTTGCACAGCAGTACACATTTATGTGCCACGTCTAGTTTTTTTTTTTTTTTAAATCCAACTTTGAAACTAATAGTGAATATGTATATGACAAACATACTTGAAGCCAGAGCCTTGCCCCTTCTTCACTTCCTTCATGTCTACCTTATCCATACGGCAGTCACACTTCAAGTGATCCCATTTGCCACAGTTTAGGCAGACATCTTGGGATATGTCCTTTGTCTTCCTAGAAGACTGAGATGATTTTGCCTTTGCCCCTTTTATAAGCTCTGGCTCTGCCTCCTAGAGCATAGCCATTAACTCTCCAAGAGTTTTCTTTTGCAATCAGTACTTCTAAGATCTAAGTATAGATCTATGAAGATCCTACAATTTCAACATCATGGTTTAAATATCTAATCCTTGGTTATGACGAAGAAATTAAGGAGTGAATGCGGCAAGCATAAAGGATTAAGCACTTAAAGTTATCATCACATGAATCTTCCAAAGATCATGCTCTACTATTTGCTTAACTTCGGGCTTAGGCCCGAGATGTTTCTTTATCAAATAAAGTAACTCCTCAGTACTCAGGACTATCCTGAGGTTTAATTCAAAATTTGAAAAATTAAAGCCGTTTAAAGACATTTTTACCCAGGTTTATGTTTTAAATGCTAATCTTTCATTTATCTTGATTGTTATAGTCCAACTATCCAATCAACGATTTCTGGTACCTTTTACTATAATGATTACTATAGTCTAACTATATAATCAACTATAATTAAATTGGTTAAATTCAAATATATTGATTACTATAATCCAATTATAATCAACTATAATTTGAAATAATTTGAATACAGTCCAACTGTTTTAATTAAAACAACGATTAAATATTAGTCCAACTAATATATTAACTATATGACGAAAAATTTGAAATGAGCGCGTATTGGCAAGTAACTAAACGAATATTGCAAATTTAATACTTGTCTCCCACTATTTTTCGGCGAGCCTCTAACCATTTGTGGAGTACTTGGGAAACCTAGTTTCCTAGTGGGCTAGGATCGCGTTAAAAGATACACAACCTTGACTTTGGCCAACAAGTTGTATAAAGTTTAACTAGGTAGATCTCTAAGATCAATTGGATCCCATCTAATTCCTAGATCCAGTAGGTGGACATCCAAGTCCGAAACATATATCTTATATATGCCAATATATCCAATATATTCCCTAACCTTTTTCCTCTGAATCAACTAAGCCTTGGCTTTGGCACAACAAACTTAGTGATCCCAGTTAAGCGAAACTCATTGACTATGGAAAGCTTCGTAATCAATGTCGATGGACAAGAAGTGATCTTGACTTTGGCCAACAAATCACAACTTGGACAAGACACCAATATGGAACAAAGCCTTCATGATTCAAACACATCCGCGACGGACAAATGTCTTGACTTTGGACAACAAACCAGTGCCAGTCTTGGATCTTGAGTAAGAATCACTCAATGGAAGGAAAAATGCTTAATATGTTTTGAGGATTTTTCGCATAATTGGCAACCAATTAATTATCTTTGTTAAGGTCTCATCATCATACACCCTTAAACATGCATTCTAAATACATAATAAGACGCTTAAATAAATTTAATAATGATATGCGGATGGATACTTAACACATTGTTCCTAGAACAAATCTCTCCATTTCCTCTCTTCCGCTAGCACAAGTATTACTTCTGCCCGATTACATAACACTTCTAAAGAAACCTCATTTGCATTGAGGGGAATAGGTGAGAAGAGAAATACACAGAGTCAATAGGTAACAGGCTGGACACGCAGGTCCAATTTAATAAATTCCAAACTTATTACAACAATTTCCAAAATTGCCCTCACCCATCTAATATCCATCCGATATACATTATTCATACATCGCATCCATGTATTCACACAAAGCATGTTATCAATCAATCTAATCCAATTAATTAATCTGAAATTAATGACCATCCAATGTTCAAACAACGATTTGATTTTGCGCGAGTCAAACTCGTTTTACGAATAAGTACTCAAAGTACGAATTCTTGAATTATATCGAACTATAATATTAAATCCAATTTAATTTGTATTCAATACTAATTCACTATTTAATTCCAAATTAAATAATTACACTTTTTAATGTGCCTTTACGACTTAGATTCTAAATCTAATCATTACGGGTCTCAAAGCCCAATCAACATCCAATGTCAATTTAATTAAAGTCCAATGGGCTTTTAATTAATTTCTTAAGGCATGGACTTTTGGTCAATATGGGTCAAACCAAAATATCAAATCCCATTTAAGGAATCACCTTTATTTGCCAAGAAACCAATTTAGGCCCATTAGGCCCAATTAAAATTAAAGGTCCATTAAGTTATATTTGGACTTTATGGATATGGTTTTGGGTCCAATTGAATGCAACCAATTAGCCTAAACCAAACTTGGCCCAACCAAGCCCATTAAGCCCAATTACAACTTTACAAGCCCAATTTCCAAATTAAGCCCAATTAATTTAATTTCAAAATTCCAAATTTCATAATTAAATTAACCAAAGTGTATGACATAATTAATTAACCAAATTGATATTTCCAAAACACCAATTAGCCGAATTAATTATGCTCATTATCATCAACATTTGTCCACACATTTGAATCAAAAATCACATCATTATACATGCTAATAGTCACGGCAATAGTAGGGATTTATTGTCCAATTTCGAATTCAATCCAATTAAATCCTAAATCAACATTTCCCAAGTCTTTCAAACTTATCCAATGAATCAAAAAATAAAAATCACCATGACAAAGAGTAATAGTGAATTCGGCCAAGCCAAACATATTGGGGAAAATTTATCCAATCCAATTTTCATCAAATTGACAATGTATAACACTATGTTATCATGATTTAAGAATATCCAAACAATCAATTTCACTCAAACATGCTCAAATCAATTTTGCCCAATTTTACCATAATTTCAATTTCATGCTCAAAACGGCTCTGATACCATTGTTGGGTTTCTCTAAGGTCCCAAAGATCAAATCAAGCAAGGAAACTCATGTGCGAATACTCAAAGAAGTTGCAGAATACTTACAATGATCGGTTGAGCGATGCGAGGATCAAAAAAAACTCTTTTCCCTTTCCATGAAGCTAACGGCAGTGGGCAGATTTTTTGTCCTTCAAAATTCGGCCATGGTGATCCATCAAGCTCCAAGCTTTGTGTTGTGATTCCATGCACACGGGTGGGTTTCCCTATCAACTTTGCAAGACCCTTAAAGCGTGCTAGCACTCTGGAAATTTTACCGCAAAACTTCCTAAGCTTCTCCTACATCTCATGGCAATTGCAGTGAAAAGAAGAAGAAAAACAGCCCCTTGGGCGTGAAAGAGAGAAGGGAGAGGAGAGAAAAAGTGTTGTGTGTATTAGTTGATTGATTTCAAAAAATCAATTAAACATATACCATATTTCCACTTTCAAAAAGTCAAAGCAATAAAGCCACAACCACTTCCATCAACTATTCACATCACTCATAACAAGTTGTCAAATCACTCAAAGTGACTAGACATCACCTCAATCGCTTAACTAGTGATTTGACGCTTGATGTGACTTGTGGACCCCACTCAATTCGAAATACGAGCGGCCCCGCAAACATTCCCGGGCTCGGATTCGCTAATTCCGAATTAATGAATTTTCCGTTGCGACATAATTAAATCAAATTTAATTAAATAATTATGCCTAGCAAAATTACTATTCACGTCGCTTACGAATTAATTCTAAATTAACTCATTGCCTGAATTAAAATCCGATTTTAATTCCGCGTCGAAATCCAATTTCATTTTAATATATCAAATATATTATTTTATCGATTAATTCCAAATTAATCATTCTCTCTCTTTAAATAGTATTTTATCCTAGATAAAATATCTCTGTGATTAATCCCAGATTAATTTTCTCTCTCATCTAATTAATCCCAGATTAATAAGTGCGAGTCATACGTCATCGGTGAATATTCGGGAAGCAACCCATGAGATCCCCAGATATGTTGGTAGAAAATCCGATCGTCGGATTATCCGAACACGTACGTACCTAGTACTACGTTTTTACCGATTTACAAGACATGGTTGGCTTCTAGCAAAGCACCGTGCCTACCAAATTCTCCAGAAATATTCTTAAAGGAATATGCGATCTATATCAGGCGTAGTATACACAGTATCGCGTATTACGATCCAGTATCTGATATCATGTGCTAGGCTTGGGCTTAATGGGTTTGGTTGGGCCAAGTTTGGTTTAGGATAATTGGTTGGATCCAATTGGGCCTAAAACCATTTCCATAAAGTCCAAAAATAATAAATGGGCCTTTAAAACATTTAATTGGACCTTATGGGCCAAAATTAATTTTGTGGCAAAGGGTGATTCCTTATTGGACTTTGGTTGCCAAAGTCCATGCCTTAGTAAATTAATTGAAAGCCATTGGACTTTAATTAATTTGACATTGGATGTTAATTGGGCTTTGAGACCCATTAAGATTAGATTTAGAATCTAAGTCGCAAAGGCACATTAATAAAGTGTTATTATTTAATTTGGAATTAAATATGAATTAGTATTGAATACGAATTAAATTGGATTTGATATTGTAGTTCGATATAATTCAAGAATACGTACTTTGAGTACTTATTCTTAAACGAGTTGGACTCGCGCAAATCAAATCGTTGTTTGAACATTGGATGGTCATTAATTAAAGATTAATTAATTGGATTAGATTGATTGATAGCATACTTTGTGTGAATACATGGATGTGATGTATGAATAATGTATATCAGATGGATATTAGATGGGTGAGGGAAATTTTGGAAATTATTTTGATAAATTTGGAATTTATTAAATTGGACCTGCGTGTCCAGCCTTTATCTCTTGACTCTTTGTAATTCTCTTCTCACCTATTCCCCTCAATGTAAATGAGTTTTCTTTAGAAGTGTTATGTAATTGGGTAGAAGTTAGAATTGTGCTAGCCTGGGAGAGGAAAGTGAGAGATTTGTTCTAGGAACAAAATGTATTATATATCCATCTGTATATCATTATTAATTTATTTATCACACCTTATTATGCTTTTAGAATGCATGTTTAAGGGTGTATGATGAGACCTAATCAAAGATAATTAATTGGTTGCCAATTACGCGAAAAACCCTCAATAAATATTAAGTGTTTTCCTTCCATTGAGTGATTCTCTCTCAAGATCCAAGATTGGCACTGGTTTGTTGGCCAAAGTCAAGACCTTTGTCCATCACGGATGTGTTTGAATCATGAAGGTTTTGTTCCATATCGTATGTCTTGTCCAAGTTGTGATTTGTTGGCCAAAGTCAAGATCACTTCTTGTCCATCGACATCGATTATGAAGCTTTCCAAAGTCAATGGGTCCTGCTTGACTGGAATCATTAAGCTTGTTATGCCAAATCCAAGGCTTAGTTGATTCAGAGGAAAAGGTTAGGGAATATATTGGATATATTGGCATATGTTGGATATATGTTTCAGACTTGGAGGTCCACCTACTGGATCTAGGAATTGGCTGAGATCCAATTGATCTTAGAGATCTACCTAGTTAAATATCATACAGCTTGTTGGCCAAAGTCAAGGTTGTGTGTTATTTAACGGGATCCTAGCCCACTAGGAAACTAGGTTTCCCGAGTACTCCACAGAGGGTTAGAGGCTTGTCGAAAAATAGTGGGAGGCAAGTATTAAATTTGCAATTTTGTTTAGATACTTGCCAATAAGCGCTCATTTCATTTTCGTCATTATTTTATAGATATATATTAGTTGGACTAATATTTAATTGTTGTTTTAAATTAAACAGTTGGACTGTATTCAAACTATTTCATTTTTAGTTTATTATATAATTGGATTATAGTGATCAATATATTTGAATTTAACCAATCAAATAGTAGTTGATTATATAGTTAGACTATAGTAATCATTATATTTGATTATACCCGAAATCGTTGATTGGATAGTTGGACTATTGGAATCAAGATAACTGAAAGATTAGCGTTTAGAACATAATCCTGGGTGAAAATATTTTTTAAACGGCTCCAATTTTCATATTGGGAATATAACCTCAGGATAGTCCTGGGAACTGAGAAGTTACTCTATTTGATAGAGCAACCTCTCGGGCCTAAGCCCGGAGATGAGCAAATAGTAGAACATGATCTTTGGAAGATTCATGTGATGATAACTTTAGTGCTCAATCTGTTATGCTTGCCGTAAAGACTCCTTAATTTCTTCGTCAGAACTAAGGATTAGGTCCTTATAGTATGATATTGAAATTGAAGGATCTTCATAGATCTATCATAAGATCTTAGAAGTACTAATTGCAAAAGAAAACTCTTGGAGAGTTAATGGCTATGCTCAAGGAGACAAAGCCAGAGTTTGCAAAAGGGCAAGAAGCACAAAGCACATCTTACTTCGACATCCTAGAAGGCCAAGGCTTGGCCAAAGGCTTCTGGGGTGTGGAAAAGGGCAAAGGCAAAATCGTCACAGTCTTTTAGGAAGACAAATGACATATCCCAAGATGTCTGCCTAAACTGTGGCAAACGGGGTCACTGGATACGTGACTGCCATATGGACAAGGCATACATGAAGGAAGTGAAGAATGGCAAGGCTCCGGCTTCAAGCATATTTTTCATAAACATGTTCACTTCTAGTTTCAAAATTGGATTTTTGATACTAGATGTGGTACATAAATATGTACGGATGTGCAGAATCTGCTGATTAGCAGGAGACTGACTTCAGTTGAGATCGATCTGCGAGTCGAAAACGGGACGAGAGTCGCTGTTTTAACCGTAGAAACCTAAGTTTAAGAACTACCCTTCGAGTATGTATTTAAATTATGAAACTGTTATAATGTACCTAGTTTGACTAGAAACATTATCTCTATATTTAGTATAACTCGTTGCGAGTATACCTTTATATTCTAGAACACTAAGTGTTTTATTTTTATAAAGATGATATTGAGATAAACACATTAGATGTGAATAACAGTTTTATATTTTGAATATAAATGAATCTCAAACATATAACATGACAAACAAATAGCTCAGACTGAATTAATCAGATGAGACTTATTTGTGGCATTGGTGTCTGGGACACATTAACAAGACTCGTATATCCACACTTTCAAAGAGCGAGTACTAGGACGGATTTGATTCTAATTCAAATGATGTCTACGAATCTAGTTTATTAGGCAAAGTACCTAAAACACCTTTTACTTGGTAAAAGTGCAAGTGCCACTGATATGTTAGCCCTCGTTCATAGTGACGTAAGTGGGCCCTTATCTAGCTAGGCTAGAGGTAGATATGAATACTTCGTAACCTTTACGGATGTGGCATCGCGTTATGGTTATATGTATCTTATGAAACACAAGTCAGAAACTTTTAGAGTTTCAACTCGAAGTAGACATACAGATCGGCTAAAGTATTAAACCGTCATAGTTAGACCGTCGTGGAAAATACTTAAGCAATAAGTTTCTCGACTATTTGAAAGAGTATGATATTCTTTCACGGTGAACTCCTCCCGGAACACCTCAATTTGACGGTGTGTCCGAACAAAGAAACCGAACTTTGTTGGACATGGTAAGGTTAATGATGAGTCGCTCTGAGCTACCATTTTCCTTCTACGGATACGCATTAAACAGTGCAATACTTATTTTGAATAAGGTTCCATGGAAATCTGTTGGACAGACTTCATATTAGATATGAACAGGAAAGAAACCGGGTTTTCTCATTCCTGAACATTTGGGAATGATGGGCATATGATTGCATGATACCAAACTAGAACCCAAATCGGATAAGTGCCTAGTTGTGGGTTATCCTAGGGAAACCAAAGTATAATACTCATACAACTCACAAGAGAAACAATGTAATTGTTGCACTCCATGTGGTTTTCCTAAGAGGAATACCTATATGCAGTGGTAAATGGGAGGAAAGTAAAACTCGATGAAAATCGGAGTAATACTGTCCAGGCACCGATTCCTTAACGGAACACAAACAGTTCATCAGGGATGAAACTGTACCACAATCTTCGAATACACAAGAACCACGTAAGTCAGAGAGAGTCAGAAAAAAACCTGGGAGGTATGGGTTTCTGATCTCACCTCATGTAGATGTCAATCTTATTGAGGAAGACGAACCGGCTACGTATGAGGAAGTGATACATGGTATTGACTCCCTATTATGGCAAAGTGCCATGATGTCCGAAATGGATTCCATGCATACCAACTAAGTTTGAACACTGGTTGATGTACCGAAAGGCATCGTGCCTATTGGTACTATATGAGTCTTCAAGGAAGACAAACATGGATGGCAACATACCAACGTACAAAGCTAGGCTTGTAGCGAAAAGGTATCGCTATCAATATTATGTTGATTACAACGGAACGTTTTAACCGTTGCCATGATTAAATCCATTTGGATAATGCTTGCTATTGCTGCATGTTTCATTTATGAAATATGGCAGCTGAACGTCAAAACCGCTTTCCTTAAACGGAAACCTTTTGGAGGATGTTTACAACATCCTGACAGTTTTGTCGTGCCAAAACATGCAAACAAGGTTTGTAAGTTAATTCGATCCATTTATGGATTGAAGCAAGCATTGCGTTCTTGGAACCAGTGTTTTGATGTAATCATAATGGTATATGATTTAATTTAAAACGAAGATAATTCTTGTGTATATAAGGAGGTTAGTGGGAGCGCACTGATAATGAATGTCCAATACATTGATGATGTATTATTTCTTGGAAATAACATTCCCATATTAATAATCGGTGAAAGCTTGGCTTTCATTAAAATTCTCCATGAAAACCTGGGAGAAGCAGGCTTTATTCAAGGAATAAAGATCTACTGGGATAGATCTAGAAAGCTGCTGAAACTCTCTCAGTGTTCGTACATTTTGATATGTATGTGACCTGATGTTTCATATGCTTAGAGCATATGTAGACGCTATAAGGCCAATCCAGATGATGGTCACTGGATTGTTGTAAAGAATATCCTTGAGTATCTTGGACGAACTAAGGATGCTTTCTAAAATATGGGGAAATGAGAACTTGAGGTGACTGGGTTAACCGCTGCAATTTTCCAAACCGATAAAAACGACTGTAAGTCGCAATAAGGGTACTATATAGTTTGAATAACGGAACAGTGAGCTGGAAATCTTCCAAGCAAGATACTATTACCGAATAAACAACAAAAGTGGAATATTGCTGCAACTGAGGCAGCAAAAGAAGCATTTTGGATCTATATAATCCTAATTAGATTAGGTATAGTTCTGTTAGCGGCTGAGCTAGGCTACAGCACAGGCTAAAGAATTAATGGTCTCATCAATGATCTAAATGTGTACTTCAATTATTTCATATATTCATCGGATCATACATCGTGGCGATGTGATGATCGAATAAATCGCATCAGATGATAACCTTGCAGATCCGCTGACGAAAGCAGTTTCTCAGCAAAGTTTGAGCGACCCGTACATA